>VZQC01013045.1:4937681-4997387 GCA_009823505.1 Rhizomys pruinosus | reverse complement strand
ATTTTATTTTATTTTATTTTATTTTATTTTATTTTATTTTTTATTTATTTCTGTATGTGTATCAATGTACTGTGTGCATGCAAGTCTGTGCACCCGTGTCGTGCAATGCCGTGGAGGTCAGAAGAGGGTGTCGGACTCCCCTGGAACTGGAGTTCTCCTGGAATTGGAGTTTCAGACGGTTCTCGGCTGCCATGTGGGTGCTGGGGATCGAAGCCGGGTCCTCTGCAAGAGTGGTCGGTGCTCTTAACCGCTAGGCCATCTCTCCAGCCCAAATGGGACCTTATTAAACTCAAGAGCTTCTGTACAGCAAAAGAAACCATCAAAGAAGTGAAGAGAAAACCCACAGAGTGGGAGGAAACCTTCACCAATGATACATCTGATACAGCATTAACATCCAGAGTATATAAACTACTCAAAAAAGAAAGGAGGAAGAAAACAAATGACCTACCCAAGAGATGGAATAAAGAGCTGAACAGAGACTTCACAAATGAAGTAAAGATCGTTGAGAAACATCTTAAAAAGTGTTCAACATCACTAATAATTAAGGAAATGCAAATTAAAACCACTTTAAGATTTCATCTTGTTTCAGTAAGACTAGCTATGATCCAGAAAACAAAGGATACCAAATGCTGGAGAGGTTGTGGGGAAAGGGGAATACTCATCCACTACTGATGGGAATGCAAACTCCCGAAACCCCTATGGAAAGCAGTATGGAGAACTCTCAAGACACTGAAAATCAGCCTACCACCTGACCCAGTCATACCACTCCTGGGTATATACCACAAGACTCACCCTATCGCAGATATACATGCACATCTATGTTTATGCAGTTCTCTTTATAATAGCAAAGAGCTAGAAGCAACCCAAGTGTCCCTCAACTGAGGGGACACTTTCCTATGGAAAGCAGTGTAGAGACAATGCTCTCTTCACAATAGCAAAGAGCTGGAAGCAACCCAAGTATCCCTCAACTGATGAGTGGATAGAGAAAATGTGGTACATCTACATAATGGAATTCTATGCAGCAATAAAGAATGATGACATCATGAACTTTGCAGGTAAATGGATGGAAATTGAAGCCATTATGCTAAGTGAAGTAACACAGTCCCGGAAAAGCAAACAATGAATGGTATTCCTCATTTGTGGATGCCAGCACCAAATCCTAGTTGAAAGGCAAGCTGAGCAACGTTAATGTTATATTTCTTTTTGTTTGAAGGCAACTATGCTGTTATAATATGAATCCCTTAATGGGCTCTAGAATTGACTGACCACTTATTTTCAGACTTTGTAATTGTGGTCTATATATGGAGGGTATGTATTCATATATTAGAGTAATATAAAATTAAAGGGAAAAATGTGAACTCCTAAGCATGTTTTAGAATTAGCATACAGTCTCCTTTCAAAGGTCATAATTTTGATATATATGTGACATACATATAGGCATACTTTGGAACAATACAAATGGGAGGTAACAATGACAAAAAGACTGAATCAAAGAAGTGACTGAAACAGTTAACTTCTGCCTAATCAATAAACCTCTGCAGAGAAAAACTTTAAAAGACTGAGAAAAAGATGCAAGACATGTATGACAGAATGCATGAACTGGGGTGGGGGACATGGAAAAGGGAGTGTGTCTAAAATGGATTGAGAAATGATGTATGAAACACACAAAACACCAATTAAAATAATTTATTTTTTTAAAGATTAAAATGGACCTACCCTTTGACCCAGTCATTCCACTCCTGGGTATATATCCAAAGAATTCATCCTATTGCAAAGATGCATGCACAACCATGTTTATTGCTGCTCTTTTCACAATAACGAAGAGCTGGAAGCAACCCAAGTGTCCCTGAACTGATGAGTGGATAATGGAAATGTGGCACATTTACATAATGGAATTCTATGCAGCAATAAAGAATGATGACATCATGAACTTTGCAGGTAAATGGATGGAAATTGAAGCCATTATGCTAAGTGAAGTAACACAGTCCCGGAAAAGCAAACAATGAATGGTATTCCTCATTTGTGGATGCCAGCACCAAATCCTAGTTGAAAGGCAAGCTGAGCAACGTTAATGTTATATTTCTTTTTGTTTGAAGGCAACTATGCTGTTATAATATGAATCCCTTAATGGGCTCTAGAATTGACTGACCACTTATTTTCAGACTTTGTAATTGTGGTCTATATATGGAGGGTATGTATTCATATATTAGAGTAATATAAAATTAAAGGGAAAAATGTGAACTCCTAAGCATGTTTTAGAATTAGCATACAGTCTCCTTTCAAAGGTCATAATTTTGATATATATGTGACATACATATAGGCATACTTTGGAACAATACAAATGGGAGGTAACAATGACAAAAAGACTGAATCAAAGAAGTGACTGAAACAGTTAACTTCTGCCTAATCAATAAACCTCTGCAGAGAAAAACTTTAAAAGACTGAGAAAAAGATGAAAGATAGGACTTAACATGTATGGCAGAATGCATGAGTTCTGGGGGGGAGGCGTAAGACATGGATGGGAGAACGGGCATAAAATTGATTAAGAAATATTGTATGAAATGCACAAAAGCTAAATAAAAATTTAGGGAAAAAATAAAATAAAATAAAATAAAATAAAATAAAGACCGACTCTTTGGGTTTTGGTTTGAATATATGTATCCATATATGCATATGTTAAATTCATATTGTTAATTAAATTTTAAAGGCTTGCCATTTCTCCTATATGCATTTTGAATTTAAGACAGTAAATTTATCTTTACAGTTGAAAAATAGGCAAGGGGATATTGTAGGTTTTTTTAGTGAGGAGAGATCTAGGAATGAAGTCCTATTTGGGGAATGGAAGGCAAGACGGATTAAGAGACCAAGAGGCAGAAACTAAAAGTCACAGGAGAGAAGGTAGCTTAACTAAAGTGAGTGTCTAGCTTAAGAAGATATATGCGGGAGAGATAAAGACACATCTAACAATGCCTGGACCTGTTGATTGTTCTTGTTCCTACAGGTCAGAGGTAGTAAAAGCAACTGCACAAAACTGAAGAAAGAAGCAAGGGTTGCTTAATGATCAATAACAAAGCTTACTTGCTTCTCCAGGGGGAGGCTCCTGTACTACACACTCTGGAGTGTTCATGCAGAATACAGTTCACACAGTGACACCTTCCTGATAGCTTTCCTTGCAGTTGTTTGGCACAACAGAGGCTAAATGCTACTTACAGCTTTGAAAGCCCCGACTGCATAAGTCAATTTTGTTAAAATGAATTAAAAGGAAAGCTCAGCTGCTTCTCCTCCTGGGACCTTCCGCAGTCCCAGTCCACTATGTAGGAGGACCTGAAAGAAACTTGGACTTTTTGATAAAGTTTTGGGAAGGACAGGGAAATCTTAAACCATGCCCAGGATCCCAGTGGAGCTGGCAAGGGCACCCTCTGTGTCTGGACAAGATGCTTCCTGGACCAATAACATCCACGAGTTAGTTGAGATGAGATCTTGGGCAAAAAACCAGGAGGGCGTGCTTGTCACTGTTTCTTGGAGCCTCCGGCACATTATCCAAACTGGTCATTCCCTAGACCTGAAGGTCCAGCGTGACCAGCTCTAGTCACTTAGCCTTAGTCTCCTCATCTATAAAATGGTGACAGTGGGGGCAGGCTTGTCACAGTTTCCTGTGAGAGTTCAGTGATGTAACAACAGAGACATTTCTCGACATAGCCTGACCAATGTGCTTAACTTGTTACTTTTTTTTATTTAATTTTGAGATTGACTTCTATGTGTATGAGTATTTTGCCTGAATGTATGTAAATGTACTATGTGTGTGTGTAATGCCTGCAGAGGTCAGAAGAGGATGTCAAACCTCCTGCAACTGGAGTTAAAGACAGTGTGAGGGTGCTGAGAATTGAACCCAGGTACACTGCAAGAGCAACCAGCTCTCTTAACCATCTCTGAACCATCTCTCCAGCCCTGAATTTAAATTAATTTTTAAAAGAGAGCGTTTCCTGGGACTGAGGGAAACCATTTGCCTTTTCTTTTCTGGGACTGTGTTTCTTCACTTAGCATAATGGATTCGAGTTCCATCCATTTTCCTGCAAAGTTCATGATGTCATCTTTCTTTACCACTGCATAGAACTCCATTGTGTAGATAGATGTACCACATTTTCTCTATCCACTCAACACAGTCCCAGAAAAACAAAGGACAGATGGCATCCCTCATTTGTGGATGCTAGCACCAAAGACCTAGTTGAAAGGCAAGCTGAGCAATATTAACGTTATATTTCTTTTTATCTGAAAGCAACTGTGCTCCAAAGCAAGATGAGAGTGAATCTTGAGGTCACTGGCATGTTCTCACCAGAATCCTCTCTGCTTAGCCAGTGTCCTGCCTGGGCTTCATCCCCTATGGAGTGAGCAGAGGCTAGAGGAGCACTCAGGAAAGGCGACCCTCACTGGCTTTACAGTCTGCACTGGCGCTGAGGCCCACCCACAATGAAGCTTTGGTGCCTGCCCTGCCCTGCCCTGCCCTGGAACGAGAGTCCACCAGAAAGGCTGTCTCTACACTGCGGAGCCATCCCACCCCTGCTCTCATCACTGGCCTGCAAAGTTCGCAGAATCAGGAAATGGAAGGAGTCGCTTATTTCCCTGAAAACAGTTTGTTCCCTTGATAAACTCAGTTTATTTTATTAATGCCAATGCCAACTGGTGCTTTCTCATGGCTAAGTTTTTCCTCCATCCCTTTCAGACTTCTTTGTTCTGTCTCCTCTGGGTAATAATTACAAACATAAACTGACAGAGAAAGATACACCCTCATGTCTTGTGTTCCTGTCTCTTGGTTGTCTCTCTAGAAGCAGGCAGTGTCACAAACAAACAGGGTGCTTTATTAGTGTTCCATCTCAGCTCTGTTTCTTCTGCTAAATGTTTACACATTCTACCATCTCGAAGACCTAGGAACCCAGATTGATGGTATTTTTATATTTGTTTGAACATGTGCACTTAATGAGCTGGTTAATTGGAGTAATTAGTAGTCTTTTCATTCCAAGGCCATTGCTAAAATTAAAACAGGGTTGTTGTTTCTTTTAATGGACTAAATGAAGAATTCTTAGTCTGAAGGTGACTCAGGACTACTAGACATGAAGTTCTTTACTGTAACAAAAAGAGGGAAAGACAGAGTTGGGGCAGTGTCCCGAAGATCTGAGCATCTTTGGGGTGAGTTCCTAGCCTCATCAAGTCTCCCCAGATAGCAATCTGTCAATGATTGCTAAATCTCACTCCAGTTAGAACATTCGAGAATAGTATAGGAGGTCTCATTTCTGACTCCATCAGGAGCTTCCTCTCAGGCAAACCAGGAGTAGGGTCATCCTAGCAATGCTTCAGTGATGTGCAGTTCTTTGGGGTGGGGAGAGAGAGCAGATTCACTACTTGACCCCATGTGTGCATCATCCCCAACCACCAAGAAGGAGCACTTCCCCCTGAACAGATGAAGCAACTAAAGGTGAAGTGTGCACGGTGCTTGCCCTAGACTACTAGGCAGTAGATGGAGCCGTGTTTGACCTCCGCTTTTCTTCAGAGCCCTGTTCTCTACCCACCACACTGGCCTCCATTCCTTCTGGCCTGCCAGTGGGGTGGGTTGTTGGTAGGAGGTGAGCATGTGACCTAGGAAGGGGCAGGAGATGAAGTTAGCGGAGAAAAGAGCTATCAGCAAAGGGTGCATCCATGTCCTGGCCTAGAAGGCTGAACAGCTCTAGCAGCCTCAAGGCTCCTTACTTTGGTGCTCTGAGCCAGTCCCTGTTCTTCACACATCGGTGTATCTCTAACGAAGTTCAGAGCAACATTAATGGAGCTTGACCATAAAGATATGAGTTATTATGACAGAATTTTCCAGAAGACAGCATTTTACTAGCCCCAAGGCTGAGTGGTTTACTAGCCCCGAGGCTGAGTGGCTGGCCATAAAACAGCTATGGTTTGTAGAGCACCATGGTGACTACAGGTGTTTCAGCCTCATCTGTGACTTACCCCACAGGCACCAAGGATGCTCTTACTTCTCTCTGGAGCTCTGCTGCCCTCCTCATCTCCCCTGCTTGCTGATGGCACATGTTCTCTGTGAAGCTTCTCTTTGTACATTTTCCTGTTCCTGTATTCCCATTTTTCAGGTATCATCACTCAATGACCATTTGACAGCAGTAATGTTTCTCACATGGAAAGAATTGGGTTTTTATTGATAGCAAATGTTACAATGAACTTTCATGTCCTCTTGGAGTCAGAGCAACTTTTTCTTGAGTGAACCACTCTAAGATGTGGTTCCAAGGCAAGTCGGAGGGGTGTGACTGAGATGTCCTTTGGGTAATAGGTCCTGTGGACAGCAGGAATAAGGAGACCATTCCCATTACCAAAATCTCATCAATCAAAAGGCAGAACTGGGTGGAGGCTGAGGAGATGGCTAAGTGGCCAAAGTGAGGAACTGAGTTGAGATCCCTAGTACCCATGTAAATGCCAGGCGGACACTGCAGTCCACCTGTAATCCCAACACTCCATTAGCAGAAGACAAAAGATACCTGGCTATCTAGACTATCAGCATCCAGAGCTCCAGGTTCAGTGAGAGACCTTGCCTCGATGTATAAAGTGGAAAACCATCAAGGAAGAAATCAGAGGTTGACCTCTGGCCTCCACATGCACAGTGCACACCTGCACACACAGGTGAACATGCACGTGCACAAACACACTGCACACACATGCAGGAAAAGCCATACTAAAAATAACAACATCATTCATAACCCTCTAGCTACATTGCATTTGGCATTTTCCCAAGCACTGCCTTGTAAGCCTAAAATCAAGGCAGGGTGGGTATTATTATCTTATACAACATAGCAGGCCTGACTGACCCCTTGAGTAAAGATGAGTGGGAAAGTGTCCTGGAAGAGACTTTGAGCAGAACTGAAAGCTGTTGTCTGTGGTCAGAGATGTTCTCTGAAGATCAAGAGTCTTCTGAGACTAAACTCTTCTAAACATCCTTTGTTCTAGTCCAAATACAAGATGATGGCCACTATGTCCAGGCCTGGGGCTCATGGTGTAATTAAGCTTCCTGACTCCTAACCCAGGCATAATCAGAGCCCAGGATTATTTAGCAATGTGTGCCAATGGTATACAGTATGGCAGGCAGAGTGTGGGTACCAAGTGCTGACTGTTCCAATTAGGGTGGAAGCAATGTGGACATAGCTATTCTCTACTGTATCCAACAAGACAATGGTGAACATGGGGTGATGGAGTGGTTGATGATGGTTTATCCCACCTGGAAGAGTCCAGAGGCTAGGACAACCTTAATACCTGTCTTGCTCTAAAAAAGAGAAGTACATAACTAAATAGGAACTTTCAAATGGTCCAAGGTCACCATCATTACCATTTTGTTTATATGAAACCTAAAATCCAGAGGGAACTTGCCCTGGTAGCAAGGCGAGCCAGATCACAATAGTGCTAAGATCCCAGGACCAAGTAGAGAATGCCACTTGGCCTCCCTTATCTATCGAAGGTTTCCTCTCTCCCTGGCATCCCATCTTTTTCCTTAGCCCACTGACTTCCTTATTTTCTCTTCTGAGCTGTTTCTAAAAGGCCCCTTTTCTTCTCAGACATCCAAGCCTTTGTCCATGTGCAGAGGGCTATTCCAAACTAAAAGAGACAGAATCCTAGACTTTTCATCAGTGTTCTGGTTTGCTTTTCTGTTGCTGTGATAAAACACTGGACCAAAAGCAACTTTACTTGATGAAAGGGTTTATTTCAGCTTAAACTTCCAGGTCATAGTCCATCGCTGA
Source organism: Rhizomys pruinosus (assembly GCA_009823505.1). Taxonomy (NCBI): domain Eukaryota; kingdom Metazoa; phylum Chordata; class Mammalia; order Rodentia; family Spalacidae; genus Rhizomys; species Rhizomys pruinosus. Next base: position 4,989,606 of record VZQC01013045.1, on the reverse strand, counting down.
GGGAGGTCACACAAGAACTCAAGGCAGGAACCTGGAGCAGGAACAGGGAGGAAGACTGCTTTCTAGCTCACTCTCTGGCTTGCTCAGCTAGCTTTCTTGTACAGCCCATGCCCACCTGTCTAGGGATAACACCACCCACAATCATCAATCAAGATAATCTCTCAAAGACTTGCCCAATCTGATCTGGACCAGTTCTTCAGTTGAGATTTTTTTATTCCTTCCAGGTGACTCTAGGTTGTATAAGTTAACAATAAAAACTAACCAGGACAAAAACTCTAAAGAATATTCTTGGGACAATAAATAAATAAATATAATCTATTATATTAAACTTATACTAGGTTGCTATTTATTATATTTACTTATGTTATGTATTATTATATTTATGGTAATCATAAAAGGTATTTGTAATGATTATAGATAGTAATTTAGAATATTTAATATTATTTGCATAGTAGTCTATTATTTAGTAGGTAAGATTGTTTTATTAAATTTTCTTGGATGTAATAGCCATATTTGAGAATGTTTAGTATTTAGGTGTGAAGATTCATGATATCTGCAATTTTCTAAGAAATACTTTAAAATAGATGTATTTATGTATATGTATATATATATATATATATATATATATACATATATATATATATATATATATATATATATATATATATACAGGAACAGAGGAAGAAAAAGAATTCAGTGAAATGAAAACTGTGAATCCATACAGAATCTATATGTATCTGCTGCCCAGTTCTCCCGACATTTCTGAATCTATGAAAATATTTGAAATGAAAAGTTGCATTAAAAATAATGCAACAACCAAAACTTAAGGTAGAGCTTATGCCCTCTGTCTGCCACACATACCATGGGCTTCCCCAGCCTCCTCAAAACAGAATCCAAAGCCCTTCTCAGTCTGCTGGGCTTCCATGGTCTGCCTCTTGCTTCCTGCCTGGCTTCCTCTCAGGCCACCCTGCTCTCTTTCTACATCACTATATTACATACTCATTCTAAGCAGTATGCATCTCCACATTATTTCTAGATCCAAGCATGAACATTGTAACCAGAGAACCAGGCAATAATGTATAATTTGATAAAGAACATAAGTTAGGTTTCTTTAGTACTGCAAAAAGAATACCAAAGTATATGTTTGCCCAGGGTCTTTACACTTTTGGCTTCAGTTGCCTAAGATAGTTTTGCCTGGAGTTGTAGTACACTCGCTCACATTCTCATTCAAGTACTCCTTCTTCAAGATGCACTTTGTGAGCTAAGAATGGGAACTTGGTGGTAGAGTACCTACCTTGCATGCATAAAGCCCTGGGTGTCCTAGCACCTTTCTCTTCTCTTCTTCTCTTCCTCTTCCTCTCCCTCTCCCTCTCCCTCTCCCTCTCCCTCTCCCTCTCCCTTTCCTTCTCCCTCTCCCTCTCTCTTCTTCCTGCAACTTGATGCTGTGCTGTGTATTTTGCTGTTTACCTTCCTTGCTGACCTCCAGGGTCCACAACAGTGGATGACCCACATCTTTTATGCAATGCACAAATGAATGATTGGGTGGATTATTCTCTAGCTATTCAGTTGGCACGTATCTTGCCCAGCTAGGTATTGACGGTTACCTTTCTATGTATCTATACCCTCGATCAGACCTAGTTATGCTAAATTACTTTTGATTTACTAATTTGGCCCGAGGATAATTTCAGGCATCACAGGCTTCAGTTCCCTCTTTGGAAAGTGCAGGGAGAGAGCTTGTGTTGTAATCCTGGCTCTTCCACTCACTGTTTATAGGACTGTGGCCAAGTTCCCTCGGCCTCTCTGATTCTTTGTTATCTTACTCGTACCATCAGTCCCTACCCTACCTTGCAAGGTGATCACATTAAGTAAGATCAACTATGTGAATGTTTTATAGTTCATAAACTATAACATACTGTGAAAATGTAGCCTATTATTTTACCTCTGAGAAAGATGTGGAGAAAAATAAATACTTCAAGCGCCATCAAAAACATTAATTGAACTAACAATAGTGCAAGTTATAAAACAGAGTTCTTCCTATAAGTCCTAAGGCCAGCACTGTGCAATTGAATCTACCAGATGGATGGGAACATTCCTTACCTGTGGCTAAGGAGCACTTGAAACGTAGTTGTGTGACTTGGGAACCACATTTTAAATTTCACTGGATTTGATTTAATTTTTTTAAGAACTGTGCTATTGCATGTAGCCAGATATGGTCTTAGACCTCAAGGAAGACATCATTTCTTCAGATATAGCTTGCAGAAACTTCCTTTAAGCCCCGACTGTGGGTAGACTGAGTGCTGTAAACATCGGGAAGCCTGGAGATGAAAGTACTGTGGTTTTCAGAGTTGAAGAAAAGAATGGAACGTAATTAAGGCTGGAGGAGGAGGGGAGCAGAGGGGAGCTTTCTTGACTTCTGGCCAAGCTGATTTGGAAAAGTGCAACAGAACCTGCCCTTTTGACCTTGAGACTAGATATTTAACCCCTTTCAGTGTAGGTCTTTAAACTATAGAATAGGAATTCTTTTTTTATTAATTTTATTTATTTCTGTATGTGTATCAATGTACTGTCTGCATGTAGGTCTGTGCACCCATGTCGTGCAATGCCGCGGAGGTCAGAAGAGGGCGTCGGATTCCCCTGGAACTGGAGTTCTCCTGGAATTGGAGTTTCAGACGGTTCTCGGCCGCCATGTGGGTGCTGGGGATCGAACCCGGGTCATCTGTAAGAGCGGTCAGCACTCTTAACCGCTAGGCCATCTCTCCAGCCCCAGAATAGGAATTCTTTAGAATCCTTGGATCTACTGTGAGGATTCAAGGAGACAGGCTAAAGATACAACATGCCACACGGGGTCCCAAGCACAGACCCCTCAAATCCTTACCTCTCCACACTCTTCTGTGACTGAGGTATAAGGCCGCAGTATAAGCACAGGGATTCACATTTCTGGCCCCAGGGCCATGCTGCTGCTTGGTCTGCCTGGCCACGCATGGGGCATCCTCATTGCTCCAGCTGCTGAAGGCCTGGAGCAGCCTGGCTGGCTCACACCCAACCTCCCTCCCTCCATTCAGTCTCTTGAATGCCCTGACCTCACCCGGGACTTTGCTCCAAAGATCTCTGAGGGCTTCAAAGCCTCCATTCTGGATTCAATACAAACAGTATTCCATCTGGGTATGTACACAGGTGGGGCAGGCTGGAGGGTGGGGCCCAACCTCCTCCTCAGCACCAGTCCCTGGTCTCAGCTTTTGGGGAGAGCGTCCTACACCATCGTCATCTGTGCTGTGGGTAGGGGGAAAATGACAAAGTCTGGTTCAAGGCTCTTGACTAAATAATTCTCTGGGTCCACTGTGGAATCAGTTAAAAAGCAAATGGTAATGGTTCCAGGTCTTTAATGTGGCAGTCAAAAAGCTTAAGCAGACCTAAATGATTAACCAATAATGTCCGAATCTCATCTCTAGACTGCTCTTCTCCCTGGAAGCAATACCTAAGCCTTCATTAGGTTAAGACCTCTCTGTGTGTGACAAACAGCATGGTGGAAAATTTATTGACGCCCTCCTTCCCCCTTGGTGGGGGGCACTCTTCTGGACTGTGCAAAATCATATGTCTCCTTAGATAAATCTGGTATGGAGAATGTAAGACAATGTGAGTTCTGAGGTGCTTCCATAGCCTGGGACACTTGTTCTATGGGCCCAAGCCATCAAGGAAGCCGTTTAACAACACTGAGAGTGCCATATCCCTCAGCAGGGCCCCTGGGAGGGCAAGTCAGCCAGGACCCTCCTTCAATCATCCCAGTCCAGGTACCCAGCATGTGAGTGAAGACTCCTCAAAAATTCTTTTTTTATTATTTTTTATTTATTTATTATTTTTTTATGTATATGAGTGTACTGTCTGCATGTAGGTCAGTACACCCATGTCATGCAATGCCATGGAGGTCAGAAGAGGGCATCAGATTCCCCTGGTACTGGAGTTAAAGATGGTTCTTAGCCACCATGTAGGTGCTGGGAATTGAACCCGGGTCCTCTGCAGGAGCAGTCAGTGCTCTTAACCACTGAGCCATCTCTCCAGCCCAACTCCTCAGCCTTTCAAGTCTCTCCCTACCTTCCTTTTTTAAATTCATGAATCAATTTTATTTGCCGCGTGTTTGTATGTGTGCAGGTGTGTATGTGTGCAGGTGCATGTGGAGGACAGAAGACAGCCTGAGATGTCATCCTCTGAATACCACCTACCTCCTTTGATCCATTGGCTTGGAGCTAGCAGTTAGGCTAGAGCTGGCTAGCCAGTGAGCCCCAGGGATCCTTCTGTCTCTGCTTCCCCAATGCTGGGTTCACAAGCACCACTGTACCCAGCTTTCAGGATATAATTTACACTGGCGATCAAACTCAGGACTTCATGCTTGGAATGCAAGTATTTGATGACATCCATCTCCTCTACTCCCTGTCCTTGGTCTTTCTCAGCAGAGGCCCCACATGCTTGTGGAGTGGATGCAGACTGTTCCTACTGTTCTGATTCACATCCCCGATCCCCAGAACCTGGGAGTGTAATAAAAGGCTTTTCTCTTGAACCAGTGAGTGCTGGGTGTAGTAAGAGAGAACACTGTCTCACAGAATCCAGACGCCATGACCCTTTCAGCCAACAGGAAAACTGAATTCCATAGACTGAAATGCCCTCACTCCTTGTGGGAAGATTTTGCCATTCCCACTACCACTTGGTAAAAGGCAAAGTTGGCCATTTGTAAAATTGTTTCCAGTAGAGTTGGCCATGGAGGAAGAGCTAGCCCAGAACGGCAGACTTGCTATTTTTTTTATTTTATTGTTCAAAACTTTGACCTTTAAGGCCATGTTGTAAGAAAAACGTGGGCTGGAGAGATGGCTCGGCAGTTAAGAGCAGCAACTGTTCTTGCAGAGGGCCCAGGTTGGATTCCCAGCACCCACATGGCAGCTAAGAACCATCTTTAAGCAGAGCGTGGTGGCGCACGCCTTTAATCCTAGCACTTGGGAGGCAGAGGTAGGCAGATCTCTGTGAATTCAAGGCCAGCCTGGTCTACAGAGTGAGTTCCAGGCCAGCTGGGGCTACAGGGAGACCCTGTCTCAAAAAAAAATGTAAATGGAGTTATAGAGAGCAACAAAGTCTTCTGATACATTTTAAAAGAGATTTGCTTTATTTGGAGATTTTCATGTTGGAATTTATTGGTGTTTTACTTGGCCTTGTTTTCCTATTGATTTGTATGTTTTAATGCTCCTCTTTGTTTCTTTTAAAATATTTTATTATTTTTATGTGTATTAGTGTTTTGCCTGCATGGATGTAAATGCTCCACATGTGTGCAATTCCTGGAGAGGCTAGATCCCCTGGAATTGGAGTTATGGATGGTTGTTAGCCACCATGTGAGTGCTGGGAGTTGCACAGGGGTCCTCTGGAAGAACAGCAAGTGTTCTTAATCACTGAGCCATCTCTCCAGCCCCTTTCTTTGTTTCTTAAGCACCTTTTTTTCCCCTCCTCCCATGTTATTTAGTGTCACGTGGAGTATACTATATCCACAGATAAAGGCAAAAATTGGTCATGACGACTTGAAATGAGGCTATGATGAAAAATACATCCTTTCAAGGCATAAATGTCTCAAACAGGAAGAACAGCCTGAGACAGTCAAGAAGCAGGGACCCACCAACATGTCATTTAATCTCGTGTGGATCCTGTCAACATGTCATTTAATCTTGTGTGGATTCTTTTCACATCTCTGTGGTCAGGGTGGTCACTCACAAATGGGATTTAATGGTTTTCAAAGTCTCCTTTTTAAGATTTTGAAAAGAAGTTAGCATTTATGAAATACTTACTCTATGGTAAGTACCAGGCATCCCTTTCTCAAGATGGTTTTGTGTATGCACTAAGGAAAAAATAATCCCGAGAACCACCACCTCATTGTGCATAGAAGGAATCTGAGACCCCATGAGATGGAGTCTCACAGCTGGGAGGGGGTGGCTGGCTGTACAGTCATTGTGAGTACCCCAGGGAATGTTGGCTCTCTTCTCCTCTCCCCGGTGTTTCCTTGTATCTCAAAGCTTCCAGAATCTCATTCCTGGGCTGTAATCGTCCATAGTTATAAGGGAGGGTCCTAACTACATTCCTTTGAACTGTCATCAGCTGCTTGAAGCAGCAGGAAACAACGGCCTCTTTTTCCTGAGGGCTGCTGCTCTCCTTTACTGGAAGGGTGGCTCTTTGGACCCTGCTGAATCCCTAAGTGACAGCAGGCCAGCCCTGCCAACTCTACTGCCTCTGGGTGCCCTCTGCATGTTTAGAGGAATCCTGTCACCCAGCTCTTCCTTGGTGAACTTGAAACTGTTAAGTGATACACACTGCCATTTTCTCCTTAACAAGGTCCTTTGACTATAGGTCATTTGACACATATTTAAATCATCACAGGATTCAAGAAAGATTATAATGAGTCCTTGGATACAAACCCAGGGATCTGCCCTTTCCTACCATACATATACCTTTTCTCTTACACCAATGCCTCTTGCCCTTGTGTTTCTTTTTTAATTATATATATATAATATATATATATATTATATATTATATATATAATTATATAATATTATATATATATTATATATATATATTATCCTCTCTCATATGAGTATAATGCATGCATGTGTTGTAAGTGCACCCATGTCATGCAATGCCTACAGAGGACAGAAGATGGCATCGTATCCCCTGGAGCTGGAATTACAGACAGTTGTTAGCTGCCATGTGAGTGCTAGGATCTGAATCCCAGTCTTCTGCAAGAACAGCCAGTGCTCTTAACTGCTGAGCCATCTCTCCAGCCCCTGCCCTTGTGTGTAGATAACAGAGTATCTGACTACATAGGATTCTTTCTATTTTGACTCCATTTTCCTTGAACACCTTTTACTAATGCTAGAGTCCTAAAAGTTGGAGAAATTATCAAATGTTGGCTAAGTCCCATGCAATCAGCATTAATTTTTAAATGAGAACTGATATGGAAGAGGAATCACTGGAGAGGGGTTAAGATCATGGGCTATCATGGGGCTTCAACTACATGCGGTGGCAGTTTAAAGATAATCAAATCCGGTGCTGGAGAGATGGCCTAGCGGTTAAGAGTGCCAACCGCTCTTGCAGAGGCCCCGGGGTTCGATCCCCAGCACCAACATGGCGGATGAGAACGTTCTGTAACTCCAATTCCAGGAGAACTCCAGTTCCAGGGAATTCGACCCCTTCTTCTGAACTCCAATGGCATAGCACGACAGGGTGCACAAACCTTGCATGCAGACAATACATTCATACACATACCAAAATAAATAAATAAAATTTAAAAAAAAGATAATCAAATCTGACTTGAGATTGGGGATTTCCCAGGACCACCTGAAGCACAGAGTACTGGGGCGCAGGCTAAACATGGTAGGCAACCCCCCTACCAACTGGGATTGCGAGGGAGTGTCCAAGTGGATTCTTTGGAGAACCTTCAGAACAGAAAGGGAAGAATGAGGTAGAATTCCAATAGAAAGCCTAAAATGTAGACAAGTCAACACTCCATAAGCAAAGAGAAAAGGAGAAAACCAAATCAATCAAACAAACAACAAAGGTATCTGAAGGAGGCAAGCAAAGCAGCCTTCAATACAGTGAAGAGGCATTTGGGATTCACTTGGAATAAGGCAAAGAGAAACCCACATGCCAAGGGACACGAAGAAGAGACACATGGGAAGTGCAGGATAATTCCACACCAAGCTCTACCAACCCTGTGGAAGATTCCTATGTGGGATCCCCCGTGGATGGCCCAGGACACAGATATAGAACACAATATGTGAACATACTAAAGAAGTTCAAGATTATAAAGAGCCAATCAAAGAATTAAGAAAAGAGAACGACTCAAGAAACTTAGGGAAGAAGCATATCAGAAGGAAGTGGAAACACTGAAAAGATCCCATGTTGAAAAAAAAGAAAACCAAAAAAAAAAAAAAAAAAAAAATTGAAAGCTCAAGAGGAAGTGGAAAACTAAAGAAATCAGAGAGGAAATGAAAAAGGAATCAAACACTCATCCATCAAGAGGAAAGGAATGGAAAAAGCCTCAGAGGTAGAATGGAGGAAACAGAACAAAGAATATCAACCTGGAGAAACACAGACAACTAAAAAACTCAAGTAAAGATTATGAAAATTTTAAAATACACAAAAGTGAAACAACAGGAACTGTGGGACACTATGAAAGATCAAACCTCCGCATCATAGGATAGAGGAAGGAGAGAATCCCAAGAGAATGGTATTGATCAGATCTTCAACAGAATATAATGAAATGTCCCCAACTAAAAAAAGGACAAACCAATACACAATACAAGAAGACATAGAACTCCAAACAGACAAGATCAGAAAAGAAACTCTCCATGCCAATTCATAGTTAAAATGCTAGATGGCCAAAACAAAGACAAAATCTGAAGCTACAAAGAAAAACAAAGTTACTTATAAGGGGGAAACATATCAGAATTACAACTGACTTCTCAGTGCAAACTATGAAAGCAGAAGAAAGAACATGGAGCAAAGCATCTCCCGTGTAAAGGACTATAGATGCCAACCCAGGTTACTTACCCAGCAAAAATTGTCAATTTAGTTGAAGGAGAGAGAAAAAATCTTCATGACATAAACAGATGAAAGATACATGTCTGGAAAACACCTTCAGAGCAAACTTGAGCCAATTCAAAGGACAGACAGAAAGGAGCTAACCATCCCCAGGCACCTAGAAAGAGAAAATCAATAAAAGCAGAAATAGAAACCAAAACAACACAAATGGATAAAAAGTAAAAGGAAGCAACACAAATCTGTCATTTAACCTTAAATATTAATGGACTAAACTCTCCAATCAAAAGATATAGACTGGGAGAATTGGATAGGAAATAGAACCCATCTATATTGCTGTCTACAAGAAACACATCTCTACCTTCAAGGATATGTCACTACCAAAAGTGAGAAGGATGGAAAAAATTCCAAGCAATGGTACAAAAGAAAGCAGGTATTGCAATTTTAATATCAGACAAAATCATACTTCAAAGTAAAAGAAATCAAAAGAAAAAAAGAAGGGCCATTACATTTTTATCAAAGGAACAATTCACCAAGAAGATTTACAATCATGAATATATATGCACCAAAATTGGTGCACCAACTTTTTAAAGACAATTCTCCAGGACACAGGCACAGATTAACCCCGACACTCGTGGTAGGGGACTTCGATACCCCACTGAGCCCTTTGGACAGGTCAACCAGACAAAGAATAAACAGAGAGACATCTGAACTGAATGATACAATACACCAAATGGACCTCACAAACATCTACTCAAAATTTTCCCCCTAAATATCAGATAATATACTATCTACTCAGCACCCCCACAGAAAATTCTCCAAAATCGACCACTATTGGACACAGAAGAAACCTCAAAAGATTGAAATAATTCATGCATCTATCAGACCACAATGCCAATAAAGCTCACTATCAACACCAGGATAGCTCTACTATCTACAAGAACACCTGGAGGAGTAACGACACACTCCTGAATAATGAATGGTCAAGGAAGAGATAAAAAAGAAATAAAAGCATCCTGGAACTGAATGACAATGTATAATACAACACAACAAAACCTATGGGATACTTTAAAAAGCAGTCCTAAGAGGTAAGTTTATAGCCCCTGGGTGCCTACATTAGAAAAGCGAAAGAGCACAAGTGAACGTCTAACATTGCAGCTAAAAACACTTGAGAGACACAACAATGAACCCTAATGCAACAAACAGGAAGAAATAACAAAAATCAGAGCAGAAATCAATGAAAGAGAAACAAGAAAACAATACAAAAAACAATGAATCCAAAAGTTGGTCTTTGAGAGAATAAACAAGATAGATAGACCTCTAGCCCAGTTAACCAAAAGAAAGGAAGGAACAACTCCAAATCAATGCAATCCATAATGAAAAGGGAAATATCACAACAGACAATGAAAAGATCCAGAAATATCATATGGGAATACTTCAAAAACCTATTACCCTACTAAGTTTGAAAACATAAGAGGAATGCATGAATATCTGAAATCCTGGCAATCCCAAAGCTCAACCAAGAAGAGATCAACAGCTTATACACACTCATAATATAAGAAGAGATTGACAGCTTAAACAGACCCATAATATATGAAGAAATTAAAGATTGTAATAAGAAAATTCCCACCTAAAAAAGCCCAGGCCCAGATGGTTTCACGGCAAATTCTATAAAAACATTTTCAAAAAGACTTACAACCATTGTCTAAAATTGTTTAGAAGATACAAACAGAGGGAATTCTCCCAAATTCCTTCTAGAAGCAGCATCATCTGTTACCAAACCAGGCAAAGATACAACCAAAAAGAGAACTATAGACCCATCTCATTAATGAACAAAGATGCAAAAAATTCTAAAACAGGATTCTTGCAAATTCACAATACAGTCCCACATCAAGAAGATCATCCACAAGACCAACTTGGATTCGTCAGAGATGCAGGGATGGTTCAACATATGAAAATCAATAAATATCATCAAGCATATAAATGGACTGAAAGAAAACCACACGATCACTCTCAATTTGACATGGAAAAAAACCCTTTGACAAAACCTAGCATCCCTACATTTTAAGGTCCTAGAGGGAATTGGATTTGGAGGATTCATTCCTCAATGGTAATCAAGGCCATATACAGGAAACACACAGCCAATATCATCCTAAATGGGGAAATGACAGAAGCATTCCCGTTAAAGGTAGGAACTCGGCAAGGCTGCCCCCTGCCACCACTCCTCTCAATGTAGTGCTTGAACACTTGCTAGGGCAATAGCAAGAAAAGAAATTAAAGGAGTACTAATTGGAAAAGAGGAGTCAAGCTATCCCTTTTTGCTGACTGATATGATTGTTTACTTAAGGGATGCTAAAAACTCCACCAGAAAACTCATAGAAATGATTAAAGAGTTTCGTAAAGTGGCAGGATACAAAATTAAACTAGAAAAATCAGTAGCCTTTCTTTATACCAACAATAAACAAGTGGAGAAGGAATATAAGAAGACTTTCCACTCACAATAGCCTCAAAAACAATAAAATACCTAGGAACAAACTAACCAAAGACACCAAAGATCTCTTACAACAAAAAAATTAAACCCCTGAAGAAGGAAATTGAAGAAGACATCAGAAGATGGAAAACCTCCCCATGCTCATGGATTGGGAAAATTAATATAGTAAAAAATGTCCATTCTACCCAAAACTCTTGTATAGATTTAATGCAATCCCATTAAAATCCCAAGAGTTTCTTCACAGGCTTGGAAAAAAAAAGTCCTTAATTTCATTTGGAAAAAAAAAGACCCTGAATAGCCAAAACAACCCTGAATGAAAAGAGCAATACAGGGGGGATCTCTATACCAGACTTCAAACTATACAACAGGCTAATAGTCATAAAAGAGCTTGCACTGGCACAAAATCAGACCTGTTGACAATGGAACAAAAACTGAAGATCCAAACTTGAGCACATAATTTCAGCCATCTCATATTTGACAAGGGGGCCAAGACAGACACAATGGAGGAAAGACAGCATCTTCAGCAAGTGATGTTGACAAAAACTGGATCACCACTTGTAGAAGAATGACAATAAACCCCTACTCTCACCCTGTACAAAAGTCAACTCGAGATGGATTAAAGACCTCAACTTGAAACCCCAAATCTGAAGGCGATAGAAGAAAAAGTTGGCAGCAGACTACAAGACATAGGCCCAGGAAAAAGACTTCCTAAATCAGACAGCAGCTGCGAAGATCAATTAAGGTTGACAATTGACAAATGGGACCTCATTAAACTCAAAAGCTTCTGTACATCAAAAGAAACCATCAAGGAAGTGAAAGAAATCCCACAGAGTGGGAGGAAAACCTTCACTGCAGAAACATCTGACAAAGCATTGATTTCCAGAATATATAAATACTCAAAAAACAAAGAAGAAAGAAAACAAAATGACCCACTCAATAGACGCCGCAGCAAAGAGCTGAACAGAGACTTCACAAGTGAGGAATTAGAGATGGCTGAGAAACACCTTAAGAAGTGTTCAACATCACTAATCATTAAGGAAATGCAAATCAAAACCACTTTAAGATATCATCTTACTCCAATAAGACTGGCTAGGATCAAGAAAACAAATGATACCAAGTGCTGGAGAGGTTGTGGGGAAAGGGGAACACTCATCCACTGCTGGTGGGAATGTAAACTCATACAGCCACTGTGGAAAGCAGTGTGGAGAACCCTTGGAAGACTTGGAATGAACTTGCCACCTGACCCAGCCATACCATTCCTGGGTATGTACCCACAAGACTCATCTTACCGCAGAAATACATGCACAGCCATGTTTATTGCAGCTCTCTTCACAATAGCAAGGAGCTGGAACCAACCCAAGCGCCCCTCAACTGATGAGTGGATAGAGAAAATGTGGTACATCTACACAATGGAGTTCTATGCAGCAGTAAAGAAAGATGACATCATGAACTTTGCAGGTAAATGGTTAGAGCTAGAAGATATCACACTGAGTGAAGTAACACAGACCCAGAAAAACAAACAACGAATGGTATCCCTCATCTGTGCATGCTAGCACCAATTACCCAATTATATGGCAAACTGAGCAAAGTCAATGTGATCTGAAAACAACTGTGCTCTTATATTGTAGAATCCCTTAAAAATAAACAAAGAAAAAAATAAAGATAATCAAATCCTGTGTTCCTCCTCCTCTCTCTCCTAGGCTGGCTCCTGTGATAGTTTTGATCAATGGAGCATAATGGATGTGACCCATCTTTGTGTTTTTTGAAAACCTGGGCTGTGAAGGACTGTGGGCCCACCATACTGTGAAGAAGCCCAAGGTAGGCATGTAAAGAAGACAGGCCATGCAGAGGACTAACAATAGTGAGGCGCATGATGGAAGGCTTTGGGACGTTCTAGCTTGGTACAATTGGATGTAGCTAAGGGAAAGACAATAGTGGTCCTCTGTGCTATAGAACCACCCTGCTGAGCTCTGCCAACCCCTGCCTACATTTGTGACCTACAGAACAGACCAGCATGTGAGATATAGAGGGCTGCTCTTTGGAACCACTCAGTCATGGTGTAATTTCTTAGCCAGTTATAGACAACTGAAACGGTACATGAGCGTGAAGGCAAGAGTCACAGGATGGCCTACATTCACTACCCTGGAGCAACTTGGTCAGGATGGTAAGGACATCTTCACTGAAGAGAGGCTTGAAAGCTTGCTGGAGGTGTTGAATGAGTGAAAAGGTGAAAAATGGGGTGGAAATTCTACAAGACGTAACCTATCTTATATAGGCCTCCTGGAAAAGTCCCTAAATACTGACACAACTTCCCAGTTATTTCCACTATTACCACCTAACTGGCTTGGCTCTGGGAACTTGGTCTGAATTTGGCTCAAAGTGCTCTCCTATGAGGCTTCTCCAAAATTCTGTTTTGTCTTTACATCTCTTATGATTTTTACACTGTATCCTATAGTTTATTTGTCTAAATTAAAATATAAAAATGATTTGATTTCAGGCTGAGGAGATGACTCAGTAGTTACAGGCACTGACTGCTTCTGTCGAGGACCTGGGTTTGATGTACACCACAAGTGCACTTACATGCAGATAATACACTCATACACATAAAATAAATAAAATATTTTTAAATTATTGAAACTGCTTACCTACTAAATGATTTAACTTTATCTTAGCCACTCCTACATCGTCAAGGAAAACAAATACTACACAGAGAGATGTCACACTGCAAGCCAAGATCCTGTATAAATTCTACCCAGGGGAATCATCCTCCTCCTAGCTCCTGAGTCAAAGAGTTGGGATTTTTCTTTTTTGTTTTGTTTTGTTTTGGTTTGGTTTTGGGTTTTTTGGTCTTTTTGAGACAGGGTCTCCCTATAGCCCCAGCTGTCCTGGAACTCACTCTGTAGACCAGACTGGCCTTGAACTCACAAAGATCCGCCTGCTTCTGCCTCCCAAGTGCTAGGATTAAAGGCGTGCACAACCACACCCGGCTGGGAGTTTTCATTTTAGGGTATGGCTACACATCTTCTGCAGCCAGAACTGTCTTTTTGCTTTAGTCTCATCCTGAAACTACCTGTAGATTCACAAGGAACCCAACAAGGGAGACCACCTCCTACCCCTCTTCCAATGGGAACTAAACACAATCCAGTTCTGTCTCTGATAGCCCAGGTGCCACAGACCCAAAGTGTGATTGGAATGCAACTGAAGACAATTCGCCTTACTGGAACACACTTGAGTACTCCCAAAACTTCTTTTTCTCTTAAGCAAGAAATCCACATTTCCATCTATAGCCTGTGTAGATACGTTGACACTTGGAAAGCTTTTATTATTGTTTGCCATTTGAAAGTGATTATCTGGTGGGATGATATGGATTGAAGGAGACAGCTTGCAGTTAGCATCCTGGGGAAGGCTCTTTCTAGACCTGGGACAGACTACACTACCTCCCCATTTTGCAAGCAGGGACTGCCTGGTGCCAGACTTGGATGTCTACCAACACAAATTAAAGGAGTAAGATGCCTTCTGAACAGGGAGGGGATGCTGAAGAGAGACTGCTGGGAATTTTAAAGGGCTCATCACCTCAGTGGGAGGCCAAGAATCTGCCCTAGAAGAAATAGCTTCCCTAGCAGATGGTCCCCTCAGGGCCAGAAAGGCCAGACTCTGTGCCCATGCCCCACCCTCTCTGTGGCTCCATGTTAGAAATACTTCAGCTCCTTAGTCCTATCTAGAAATATAGCCATGCTTAGTTCAAATCTTGGAGTTCCAACAAGGTACTCTGTAGAAACCAAGCTCAATGGACCACTTGTATTCAAGCCTGGATTGATAGGCTGCAAAGATAGCTCAGTCAGTGAAGTGCTCCCCTTGCAAGCATGAGAAACTGACTGTGATCCCTGGAGCCCAAGTCAAAAAGCTGGCTGTGGTGGCACATGCCTGTGATCTCAGTGTTAGAGAGGTGTGGACAGGTGGATCACTGAGGCTCGACGGCTAGTCAATGTATTTGGCAAGCTCCAGGCCATTAAGAGACTCTGTATATACAAAAGTAAATATGGACAATGTCTGAGGAACAACACTCATGGCTGTCCTCTGGCCTCCATGAGCACGCACACATATGCACTCCACACACACACAGGCACACACATGCACACACAGGGATCTAGGGTAGTAATAGGGAGGAAAGTACTCAGTGTAATTAGAGGTGGCTTCATCTTAGGATAAAGTTTTGGAGTTAGAGGAAGTAGATGGACAACATTAGACGCCCATTAATCATTTACTTTAAAATATTTTGGTTTGTTTTATGCAACTTTCACCTCAAACAAAATAAACTCCTAAGAAAGAGTAAACCCTTCTAAAATTATGTCCCTGGCATATATTTCATGTTAGATCTTAGCCTCTTCATGGGCTAATAGGCTGGCCGAGGAGAAGCCTCAATTCTGATGTTCTAAGACTGTTCCAGTTCCTAGCAGGAAAAGGACCGCAGATGATCCCAAAACAAGAAGAAAGAAAAATTGCCGAGCCTCCTGGTAGGCTGAAATGAACTATCCTGCACAATCTAGAATTGGCAAGTACCTGAACTTCCCCAATGCCCTCCTCTGTAGCTCCGACATATTATAGGAGGCTCTTGAGAGGAGCCCATAAAAATGATTATGAGCCTCGGTCCAAATCTGGAGAGCTATATATTTAAAACCTACAACTTCATTTCTCAACCACTAGCTAGCCAGCTATAAGAAGTCCCTCCATCAGGCAATACAGAATACCTCTTAATATAGGATTTTTAACTTCAATAGGCCTTGCCAACTCAAAATAAAAAGAGAGAATGTGGGGTGCATAAGCCTCACAAATCTAAAGAGAAAATGAAGGTGCCACTTCTTAGCTTCACCGAGTTGATTTGATACTTAGTAAATGATCTGTTTAACCAAGAATATTTGTACTTTGTATGTCTATAGAAATACTCTTCTTTTTTAACAGAAAGCGCATCACTGGTATCTAAAAGCAAACGTGGTTTTGATTGAAGCAGGCTCACATTTCTATCTGAGGCTGGTTTGCTAACAATAGAACTGGCTTTCCCATTTGCCAACATCAATGTTGACCTGTTTTCACCTAAATTTTATAGATGTCAGAAAAAGAAACTGTTCACTGCTCGGCGGTGTACCCTGGCCTTTTTCAGCCACACTTTCTTGCATTTTTGCAGCTCCTTTAAATTCCCCTTGTCACAAAAACTAACAATAAGGTCAAGTATTTCAGTAAGAAATATTGAATTATTATCCAGCATTGTCAAACAGCCAAGAATCTACGAAAGCTAACCACGAAACGTAGAGGAGAGCAGCTTAACCTTCGAATCCCTCCTCTTTGGTGAGGGGAGGATTTTTGGCACTGGGGGAGGGTTATGGAGGAAGGTGGGTAGGCAGATGGAAGGAAAGGGAACTGGAGGACTCACAATCACATCCAGGCTCCTGTCCCTCGGGCGTGTCTTGTTGCACTCATTTGCTGCTGCAAAGGGCCAGCTTTGATTTTTCTTGGAGAGGGCTCTAGGCACCCTAACATCTCAGCCATGCCAACAGCATGAGGCTGCCGAGCTCTCCTGATCCCCTGGCCATATCCCTGTCCATCAAGGCTAATTTCTGTGACAACATAAACTTCGAGGCATAGCCAATAAACTCAAACCCGATGGAACTTGATGTGGCCAGGAAGAATGACAAACTGGCAAGATGTCAGGGTTGAAAATAGAACCCATTTCACCAGCCAGTGGTTTGAGAGGAGTACAGATGGATTTATAGATATGTGCATGTGCTTTATTTGTTCTAATAACTCTAATAAAGATCCCATTTATCAATAAACTGACTCTCGGAGGGATAGAAATAAAGCAAGTCCCTAAATGAGCCTCAGGTAAAGCCAGCTGCCTCCCTCCCCCTGGCCTGTGGTGGTCAAGAACACAAATCCTCTCTTATTTAAATGGATCTGGACAGGGCATTTGGGCAAGAGAGAAGAGAACGAGAATTGGTTTTCAGCTGGGCAGGGAGGAATGGCCCAGCCTGCAAGGGCAAGGTGCAGCAGTCCCAGGATTAGAGATGAAAGATGTCAAAAAAACATTGCAAAGAAATTTCCCACAGGGCTTTGAGGGTGAGGTTTGAATGGTTCCAGAAAACTTGCCTTGAAATGCAAATACTCTCACTCTTCAAGGGTAAGAGACAGGACCAGTTTATTTTATGAAAGGGGAGGTCCACAGGACTGGCAGGACTGGAATGGACTTGAAGGGGGAGTCCATGTGAGGTCCTTTAAGGGCATGGTGGGTCTCAAAAGGAGAGCGGAAAGCGTGAGCAGAAGGGATCCCAGGTCAGTCAGAGGGGAGCTTGTTGAATGTTCAACTATTCTGAGTGCAAATTTACCCCAACCATTTATGCTGGTCACCCATTGTTATTGAATGCTGAAAGGCACATGTGCCAACTCTATCCTTTACTGTCCTAGCAAGACTCCGGTTCCCTTGGCAATAGGGGTTAAGCCAGCAACTGGACAAATCACCTCCAATATCTGTACTGAAAATTGGGTGCTTTCTGCTGTCAACTAACACTTGTTATGCCTGTATCCCACCTTTGTTACACAGTAAAATCTCACATTCCTGTTTTATGTCATCTTCTTTATGTTTGTTCTTTTGGGTTTTTAATTATTAAGTTTTAACATCTCACCTCCAAACTCAGTTACTTCCTAGAGGGCTATTTCTGCATCTCACATCCTGGGGTCATTACATCTTTGCAGGGAGTTCTCTCCTGCACAGCTCAAAGCCAGCCCCCATTGAGTAACATTTCCCAAAACATGGCTTCTACCACACAGAGATTCTGGTACTGTTCACATCCCACCCCCAACTCCAGCCAGCCCCTTCTGAGAATCCTTTCTGCTCACCTCATAGTTGGAATGTGGTACCATCACTCTGCCTCTTTTTCTTTCTGAAGAGATACAGATCTCCAGGATAGCATGCATCTACTCCCAGGTACTATGCTAGGGCAGTGCAGGAGGGCCCAGTCTCATTCATTTTCTATCAATCATTTCTAATAAGTATACAATCGATATTTATTGAAATAAAAATATAAGCTCTTCCCTAAGATCAGGGATTGTAAAGCAAAACAATGACACCTGTTTCCTCAAGCTAGGCAAAGAGCAAAACTACGAACCCCTCCTCTCAGCATCCCACCTTCTTCTGCCCTGTACATGCAGGAATACTTATATTTGACAAGCATTCAGCATGATGATGGCATGTCTATCACTGAACAGGGAGGAGATCATATGGATGACTCTGTTCTAACTTTTATCTAATGACACATTTGATGTCTTTTTTTTTTTTTTTTTTTTTGGTCTTTTTGAGTCAGGGTCTCTCTGTACACTCAGCTGTCCTGGAACTTACTCTGTAAACCAAGCTGGCTTTGAACTCACAGAGATCTGCCTGCCTCTGCCTCCCAAGTGCAGGGATTAAAGGCATGTGACATTTGACTTCTGTGTGTTCTTATCTCCCCAATGGTATGGTTTTCCCCTTCCATTGCTTAAACTGAAAAGGTATCAGTTATAGTTACTCAAATAGAAAAAAAGATTAAGAATACAACCTAGATGAAAAGGTGGGTTTTTTTTGCTAGATGAACTGTTTTCATTTGTCTAGGTGACTAGGACATCATGCAAATCATAAACCACAGCATGGTCCGATCCCATAGATCAGCATGTAAAACAACAAAATTCTTTTCACTTACCAGGCCACTAAATCTAGCCTTAGCATGGAGGGCAAATGACCTGGACAGGAAAAGCCCCTTTGTCCAATAAAGGAAGATCAACGCGAAACATACTGCCAATGGATAAGGCATCTTTGTCCAGCAAGAAATGGCTTTGGTTCTTTTAGACTGAATTTCTGACCCACTATGTCAGACCTGGCAGATTGGCTACATCTTGCTTTTTATAAGGTAATTTACCATCTTTAAAAAAGATTAGCTGAAGATAGAATTGATGTGTTGGGAATTAGACAAGAAAATTATCCTGCCTGGGTTTGACTAAGTTTGTGACAAACAGAAATAAGTTCATGAAAACTAGAAAAACTAATAAATAATAAGTCTAAGTGCTTAGTGAAAATATAATACAGGTGATGCTACTATTACAAAAGAAGATGTCGGTCTACTCCAGTGAGGGCTGACAGGAGCTGCTTGGAAAGAGACGCCCCAGCCCTTGGTTTCCAGTTGTCCACGCACAAGGTGAACTGGAGTGATCTCACCTCTCTGGAATTTCATTTCCTCTTTCCCTACAAAATGGCCATTTTGCCAGTTCCTTGAGAAACAATGGCCCTCATTCT
The DNA here is from genome assembly GCA_009823505.1 of Rhizomys pruinosus. Classification (NCBI taxonomy): domain Eukaryota; kingdom Metazoa; phylum Chordata; class Mammalia; order Rodentia; family Spalacidae; genus Rhizomys; species Rhizomys pruinosus. Next base: position 4,970,236 of record VZQC01013045.1, on the reverse strand, counting down.
CTCTCTTAATGTTAGGCAAGCTCTAGCTACCTCTTAAAACTCCTCATAATTTCTCCATTTTCAAATCCAGTTCAAATCTATAGGTAAAAGTTGTATGCCCCTCAGCAAACCATCTGGAGGGAAATTTATTATTGTCCATGCTTAAGGAGAAGGTCAAGACAGGTTAAGTGGATTGTTCAAGGTCACATAACAAGTTAGTAGGGGTTAAGGGTCTGGAACCCACGTCTTTCTGTGACCTCCTGCTATCCTCTTTTCTCTATACCCCCTGACTCCTTCATGCAAGTTGGCTACATGGTTGTGTCAGCAGGAAAATTTCCTCTGTGTGGAAATCACCCACTTGCTAAACACCAAGTCGCCCTTACATGTGGTGGGAATAAAAGGCTCCGTGTGACTAAATATAGATGCTAAGTACCTTACAAATACTTGGTGTTTTAGGAAATGAGAATGGGAAATGAAATTGGCTATAAACAGAAATCAAAACTACCTGAATTCTCTCTATAAGCAAATGGCTTTTTTCTTCATATATATATATATAAAGAAAAAAATATATATATACATATATATGCGAGTGTGTGTGTGTGTGTGAGAGAGAGAGAGAGAGAGAGGTGTTGTGCCGGTTTGCATTCATGGGGACCCATGTGTGGGGGTGTGCATGTACTGTGTGCTTGTGTAAATGGAGGCCAGAGTTTGGTGTCGGGTGTCTTCCTCAATTACTCCCACTTTATTCACCGAGGTACCTTCTCTCCCTTAACCCAGACCTTGCCAATTTTGCTCTTGCTCCAGGGATCACCCCATCTCAACCTCCCAAGTGCTGGGACTACAGTAGCCACCACAGCACATAGCTTGCTCTGGGTGCCGGGGATCTGAACTCTGGTTCTCATTCTTGCACAGTACAGACTTTATCCACTGAGTCATCTCCCCAGCCCTCATGGCTAACTTTTTGATCTTTGGAGTTTGCTTAAAATAAATAATGGCATGGCAGAAATGCCTCTTACTGAGATGGACTAAGGTGAGTAGGGATGCTCTCAACAGCTTCCTTGTGGTGGCAGCCTTCTTATATATGGCTCTAGCTAGAGCTAGGCTTCCTTGTGGTGGCAGCCTTCTTATATATGGCTCTAGCTAGAGCTAGGCTTTGAAGGAAGATTCACTGAATCTAAGGAAGAGATTATGATCTGGACTTCTCATAAATGGAATCTTAATTCCATATAAAATAGATTTTGGAAAATCTTCTAAAAAGTACTTTGAGCTATCCAGAGCCAGGGCTGCCCCAATTCATTCAAGACAGCCCTATGGCTTAGCCCTGTTTCCTCAGACTCCTGCACTTGGGTGCAAAGCCTAATCCACTCCAGGGATCCCATTTCTGGCTACAGCTGGTTTCTTCAGCCCTAGGCCTTCAAGATCAGCAATCTCCACCCCACTGCCTCTTAATGAATGACCTCAGCCCAGAAATGGGGAACCAGATGGTACCCCTTCATCAGGTGTCAAGGAAGACCCCACACTCATTCATGGAGAAAGGAGAGTTAGAGTTGACAAGGATTTGTTAGCTTGGGTCTTTCTCTTTCCTGTTAAATGAGTTCAACAACTGCCAAACTAAGTTCAATAATACTTTTTTTCCAGTAGCAAAGCTTTCATTAAAATAAGTAGAAAACACTGGGAAAAACCAGATTGGAGATTGGGGTCAAAGAGGTCAGAGGGTCAATATCTCTGTTCAGAATGTGTCCACGTGCTTTACACATATGGCTGATAGAATGTGAGGTCTCTGTGTTCCTTAGTGAAGGAACCCTACCAATTGTTTAAGCCTTTGCCAATCCCACCTTAATGCTCCATAGAAAAATAAAATTTCAGGGTTGGAGATCTAGTTCCATGGTAGAGAATTTGCCCAGAAGGGCCTGGGATTCAGTCCCTAGTACCACAGGTAAGAGAGAGAAAGAGAGAGGGAGAGAGAGGGAGAGAGAGAGAGAGAGAGAGAGAGAGAGAGAGGCAGGCTCAAAATCTATACAAAATATCACTTTCAAATATTTTAAATGTTAGAATGGTACTTTTACAAAACTGACTCGTGGCTCTGCATCTATTGTGATTTAAACTAATTGAAAGTTTTTCGTATGCTTTTTAAAATAATCATTTTAATTATTATGAGTAATAATAGGTACCATCTATTTTACACCTATTATGTGCCAGACACCTTGCTAGGCATTTTCATATCTCATTAATTCATTTACTTCTCATCGCCCCATTATATAGATGAGAAAAAAGATTGTGTGCAAACTTGTAGCTTAGGAACACAGTCTTTGGAATCAGGCAGATCTAGGCTTGAGTCTTAATAGCTCCACAACCTGAGACAAGTCTAAACCTCAGTTTCCTATCAGTGAAATGGGAAGAAAAACACTACTAACCTCTTCAGAGGCTGCTGGGAAAACAGAGATAACGCGGGAGAAACATTAGGAAAAGGACCAGGTGCATAGGCCATTGTGCTACCTGTACCAGATCTGACTTTTTCTCAAAGGGGAAACAATGGCTTTCAAATACCATCCTAAGGAGAGGCAAACTGAGACCCTCCCACACCTCTGTTTCTTCCCCGGATACATTCTGAAACACAGGACCTTTAAGGACAGCTGGAAAGGAAAACAGAAAAGGGCTGGGAGCCCCCTCTGCAGTGAAGGGAAGGAGTAGCAGTTGGAAGGAGGAGGCTCCAGGGTAGGGAGGACGACCAAAGAAGGACATCACAGGGCCTCCTTGGCCTCCTGCCCAGTCCCTGCCATCCCACTGGCCTTGGGAACCACGTTCCAAGAAGCCTGGAGAGCTCTATGTAGACCCCCGCCGCCGCAGGGTACCTCTGCTATGCAGGAAGTGACAGCAGGCCCACCTGACCTCCCACAGAGCCCCACACTAGCTCTGACAGCTCCCCTGGAAAGAAGAAAGCCCAGACCTTGCAACTGGAGGCAGATTCTAAAGCAAAATAGTATCTGACCAACTTGATGGACTCTGACAGAGGGAAAAAGGGAATCAAAAAGATGGAAACAAAGATGCCATTTTCAAAGATTGGCTCGTGGTCAAGATTTCACTATTTTCTATGGCAAAGGAGGAAGCAACAAAGTCCCTCCTATCAACGTGTATTTTTCTACAATCATTCAAAGTCAGAGGGCTTGGGCTTTAGATTCTCCCTCCGGGGAACCTGAAGCCTGTCCTCTGGATAATTCACAACAGGGCTCAGTGGCAAGACGTTCCAGGGTCCCAGGAAGGAAAAAAAAAAAAGAACGGGTGCTGGAGGGGGTTGAGACACCCAGGGTTTTCAGCTCTGATTCTGTGATCTTTCTGCCAAACGGGGGTTTACAAAGCAAAAAGCCTCCAGAGAATTCTCATACTTTCTGGCTTATTTTCCTGGAGTTCATCTTAACAGGAGTCAGCTGTTTGCCTTCTCACTTATCCAGCATGTTGCTGGGGAGAAGTTAGCATCTGGTCTGACTATTATTAAAAACAAGAACATCCTGCTCTGTTGGGAGAGCAGCACCACCAGCAATAAAAGAACAGAGACGTTTGCATTCAGGAGTCCAGAGATGAGCTTCAGCGCAGTGTCTGATCTCCCTCCTCTCCTCCACCACCGCTTGCTTTCTAAAATTTCCATCAAGTCTCCTTTTTTTCCTGAAACAGAGAGGAGGGTTTTCCTTTCCAGGGGAAGCAAGAACACTGCCTTGAACTACCAGAGGAATTTTTTTTTTTACAACTGCGGAAATGAAAAAGTAAACAAGACTAGGACTGCATTGATATTTAGGCTCCAGTCTTTTGTTGTTGTTTTCGTCTTTTTCTGTTTTTGAGTGCTGGGCTAGGAGCCTGAAGCAGCCATATAATATAAAAAAACCTTGAGAGGTTTTATTAGCCAATAAAAAGCCTTAGTTCCTATTAACCACTTAACTCCTTGCTCGGATTCATTACTTGCCTCCTTCTTGAATGGTTCTCTGCCTCCCACGGCCCCAGGACTACAAATTGGTCCACTGACCTCTCCTTCTACCCAACCTGAGCTCACAATCCGTTCTAGAGGATGCAGGTGAGAATTGCTGTCAAAAGCAATCTGTGCATTTCTGGTCGGTCAAAGCACCAAGAAAAAATTTCCCATATACAGACATATTTCTGTATATGGGAAGATATACAGACCCTCCAAAAAAGTCTCTTCAAGCACCCTGTTCAAGGGGTCAAGTTGTTATGATTTCAACTATCTTAAATATTAAGTGGTAGAGGGTAAAGATGAGGTCAGAGGTATGACCAGTATACACCATGATCTGTTTGGGAGCAGAAGAGAAGAGAAAATGAAAGTGAAACTGGTCGGTGTTCCTCCACTAAAGATGGAGTTACAGAAAAAGGCATGCCTTGATTTAGGAAGGATGGGATGTCCAAGGAGATTTAAATCATTAAACCATTTTACTAGGACTCCTGCAACTATATGTCCTGTGCTATTATTATTGCCTATCAGTTTTAAAGAATAAATCTTCACATTCATCAATACAATTCTATTTTGAGGGTTCTTGACACCTTTACCTAACATACCTGTGTACTGTATCTCTAATTGCATTAAGCCTGTGTCCTGCACTCTGTCTCCTCCACATTCAGGCTAACTCTAGTGCTTTTGTCATTCTAGACATTTCCTAAGGCCTGTAGAGCACAAAGCCACTTTGGTTTGGTTGTATTTTTGTTCTGATCCTAACTCAAGTTGTTTCTGCAAGAACAACTGCTTTGTCACTTTGTCTTCAGGTAGAGTTTTTGCTTGTTTTTTTTAATGTGTATGAATGTATTGCCTGCATGTAGGTAGGTGCACCTGAGTCATGCAATGCCTGCAGAAGACAGGGTTGAATTTCCTGGAAATTGAGTTATAGATGGTTGGTAGCCACCATGTGAGTGTTGGGAACCAAACAGGGGTCCTCTGCAACAGCACCCAGTGCTCTTAATCACTGAGCTATTTCTCCATCCCCAAGGTCAAAGTTTGCTTTTTTTTTAAGATTTTGCTGTATGTTGTGTTTGTCTGCCCGCCTGCCTGCCTGCCTGCCTGCCTGTCTGTCTGTCTGTAATGAGAATGGCAGGTGAAATACTTTTCTCTCCAGTGGCTTAAGAATGAAACAACTGAGCTGGGAAGAACACACAGCAACAAAGAAGTGGATAAAACACCTGCCTCCCGAGCATGAAGACTGGAGTTTGGATTCCCAGAACCCACATAAAACCCAGATAGGTGTGGTGGACTGCCTGCAGTTCCAGAGCTCTTGGAGAGTAGAGATGGGAAAGGCCAAGGAAAGCGATCCCTGGTACAAGCTGTCTACTGACTGAAAGTAGCCCTATCACCAAGCTCCGGGTTCAACTGAGAGAGTCTGCCTCAATGAATACAGTGGAGAGCCAGGGAGGACGACTCCTGGTGTCAACCATGGGCCCACATGTGCACATATTCATGCATGCCTCAACTCCCAAATGTGTGTGTATGCATGTACATTCAAACATTTGTGCACACCACATACACATACACATACACATAAAGTGGGGGCAGGGGGAGTGAGCTTCATTTGCAATGCTAAAAAACATAAAGCAAGCTTTCCAGCAAACCACTAAGCAGCCCAGCATCCTCGCAACAATAAGCTGAGCTGGACAGATGGCTCAGCCTTAAGGGCAGGGTTTGCTCTTCCAAGGATCTGAGTTCAATTGCCAGCACCTGTGTCAGATGGCTCACAACCACGTGTAGCTCTAGTTCCAGGGGATATATATGATGAGTCTGACCACCATGGACACCCACATGCTCATGCATATAAACACAAACACACACATACTTTTTTTGAAAATTAATTTTTATAAATGAAGTTTTAGTAAAAGTTAAGTGAGTTTCCAAATTGTGATTCTTATACTTCCTGGCTGGCTGAGCATATCTGAACCACCAGGCTAGATGAGTCCAAGAAGCTTTTAAATAAAAGCTTTATAAACTTAGTAATGATCTCTCCTAAAATGTCAAGTTCAACATGCTCCTCTAAATCAAGGGGCGTCCTGTGTCCCTCATCAGGGTGAAGAAGAGGAAGCGGCTGTGCGATTGTGATGGTGCTTTCCCTACCCCAAAGTACAGGAAAAACAAGTAACTCAGGTAAGTCCATGCTGCGGCACAGGAGCTTGTTGGTGTGCATGGCAAACCTCAGGCTTCCACAAATAGCTGCTGGGGTATCCCTTTCATTTTCCCCTCTCCTGCCCCCCTTTAGGCATGCCTGATTGGGGACACACACACACACACACACACACACACACACCACTACTTCCATGCTATGTTGTCTTTTACATCTTCACTGGATCCTGTTTTGATAAGCAGCAGTCTTCTAAAATATTATTCCCAAGGCTGCGAAACTGAATATCTACTACTGGGCAGCCACTAGGAAGTCACAAAGAGGCTTATCAGGGTGCATCAGAAGGAAGGGTAGTGAGGAGGAAGAAAGTCCTTGCCTTTGCTCAGAGCCCATACTTTAATGCCAGTTCCTATCTGGCCTTTCCTAAGCACCCACTCCAAGACCAAAGAAAGAGCCCATGAAGAGAAAGCAGAGCCATGGTGAGGAATGCTTCCCTGTGGTGCAGAGGTGGGCAGCCCTGGGATGCAAGCAGGGTAGTCCTCCCTCCTGTACTCAGAGCATCAGTGCCTGGACAGCTTTCCTAAGGAGCAAGTGTATGAGGGTGGCTGGATATGCTCTGGTGAGCTGGTGATGATACTGAAACCATAGCTGTTGGGCAAGTTGCCCTCCAGCCTCCCAGGAAAAAAAACTCAGTCTGTAATGGTGTCGACTTAAGTCACCTACTTTTTAAATGTCCTTAAAGCATTTTCCAGGAGTGGTCTGTAACCTGGTTTTCACATAGCTGGGACAGAGGTCACAACTGCATTATTTACCTCTAACTCAACAACCTAGAGAGAGTTGGATATTTAATGAGTTAGAGTTCTCTGTAAAGCTTGCTGTGACCAAGGCTTCCCTGACATTCTCCCTTGCCTTTCAGACTGTTTTCAAATCTCGTAAATACAAACATGTGGCTCTTCAACCACATCTGTAGATAATAACTTCAGGGGCCTTCCTGTTTACATGGCAATACCCATTTCCCAGCCACATAAACTCTGTTGCAGAGAGTTAAGGTGTTTATTGGGCCAGTCTCGGCTGGGATTGAGTTAACAGGAAACACCCACTCTCACAGAAATGTCTGATGATTAAATATTTGGGACACAAGGGGTCAGAAACACTGAAGAAATGACCGTCTTCTTCCGCCTGCCATTTCAGTGAGAAAACAGAGCAGCCACGATAAACAATGGTCAGCCAGTAGACCTCACAGAACCCCACAGCTGGGAGGTCACCGGCTACAGAGAGAAGGGGAGGTGTAAGCACCTTCCATCCATGCAAACCTTGGGTCCATCAGGTAAAAGATGAAAATTACCAGGAGGCCCTTCCGTCTTCTGCCTGATGACCCTGCTTTATTCAGCAGTGTATTTGATGCCAGCTCCATCAATCCTCCACCTAAGAATTTAGACCGAGCCTCTAACTCCAGGGCAGACAGCTGATGGACATTTCACCCGGAGGGATCGTCCTTTGGTAGTGCCTGGAGGTATTTTGGGTTGTTGGGACTGGGAGGCGCTCCTGGCATCCAGCAGGGAGAGGTTGGAGATAACTGCTAAACCTCCTACACACAAAAAAAGAACTGTCTGAGTCTGAAATGTCAAAATCAAGGTCTACAAGTTAACCCTGCAACTTGAGACTCCAGAGGAGTGAGGTGATGAGCCACTGGGCAAAACCAGAAGAGAGTCTGTGTCCCTCCCCTGTGGGTGCCTTTAAAAGCCACAGAGACATTTGATTTTAATAAATAAATATACATCTGGGAAGAGCTGCAAACAAGTTCTCTGGCCAAACCTCGCCCAGGTGCTTTTAGGATGGCTCCTAGTCTTAGAAATGAGCTGCTTCCAAGATTTCTCAGAGAATGGCTCTCTTAGAAGAGGCCTCTAATCCCTGGTACCAGGAGCCAGAGTGGCTTGTGACTGAACGTCTCTCTAACATGGTCTCAGGGCCCCTCTTTCAGAGCTGAGGTAAGTCAAAGCGTACAGAAAGCACAGGACAGAAAGCTAGCAGCTACCGCACCTCGGCCTCAACCTCATCACAGGGGAGGGACTTACTAAAAATAAACAATGGCCACGAAAAAAATTTAAAAAAAAATCCCCAAACTACAGTTACATTCACTAATAGAGAGCTTGTGAAGCTAGAGCCCCGGGGGCCAAGATCCATTTTTACTCACCATTGGACTTCAGTTTTTTATTTTTGAAGACTGAAAAGAGATACTGGAAGAAAAGCCGTCTACTCCCTGCATCTGGGCTGCTTGAGATCCTCTGACTAGCCAGGGGTCATTAGCTAGGTCTAGTTCATGTTCCCAGAGGTCTATACACCCTGACTGGTCCAGGGTCAGAATGAGGGACGTTGCCGAAGGATGGTGTGAGCACTCCTTCAGAAACAGACGCTAAAGACCCATTTTTTTCTGCTAGAGTGTTCACCTACTCCTCTTCAGGTGCAGGGCAAGCAAAGTGCTTACCAAGATGCCCTCCTCTCACCAGAGACAGAGGTCTTCTGCCCTCATCCAGCCTTGGTTTGTCCTAAGAGCAGTAAGTGCCCAGGTGTAAGCAGGAGAAGATGTCAGACCAGAGAAGAAACCTTAGACGAGAAAAGACCCATTGTACACACATAACAAAACCAAAAAAAGCCTTTTTATTGAAAATTAAATTCAAACTTCAAATTAATATTACAATCATGAGGGAAAATGCCAAATAATTCAATTTACAATTGCAACATACAATACAAATAGTCCCTTTGAACTTCAGAGTAAACTCATCCACAATCGTGACCTGTGGCACAAAGCAGAATTTGTACAATACGTGCATGGAAAGCAAATCTTGGGCAATAGCAATCAGAAAAAAACAAAAAATAAAAATGAAAGCTTGTATTTACACAAAATTCTACAAATAGTTTTTGTTCCACAGAAATCTAAGAATGGTACGAATATCCAAAGACATGGAATTTTATTCAGAATATCTAAGAAATTACTGTAAGTTATGGTTTTGGCTGATATATTTTTAAGTACTGCATTAAAAAGCAAACAATTATTTGTAAACATGAAGTAAACAGACAACTAAAAAAGTTTCTCACACAGAAAAAAATAATTTTTAGATGCATTATCTTTAAGAATAACAGATTCACAATTTGGAAGAATGATCGTTTATTATTGTTCTTTCAAATACCATGAGTGTAATGACTTTGGCTAACGCACTGTGTCTCTGGTCAAGTCCCTTTCCTTGGAGCAGAGGGAATCCACAAGGCTAGCACACATGTCTCCTCCCTTCTGAATCTACAATGGGCAGTCTCTAATGGTGTGGACTTGTTTCTCTGTTCATTTTTCTAGGGCCTTGAGGTGAAGAATGAGACAGCTTAGAGAGTAAACAGTAGTTAATCTGTTAAATCTCTGTTTCGGGCTGAACGTCATTCCACTAATCTAAGACCAAAGTTGTGGTACCTGTTTGGGAACTCTGACATAGGTTAAAATTTCTGAGACAATTGAAAAGGATTAAAAAAAAAGAAAAAAAAAAAAAAACATGTGGCTGTGTTGGTCACACGGTAAATCCCAGCAATGTTTGTGTTCCATCAAAAACTATGTTATTCTAACCCCAAGGAAGCCAGGCATTGCCTCGTACATAGATGGTTCCAGAAAAGTAGTAAGACTTTGCTTTGGTCTTGAAATCACGAATCATACACATGACCCAGTGCAAATTAAGAGTTCAGGAAAGAGGGGGAGAGGGAAAAGGGATCTGAACCCTTAGACCAAAAAATTAAGGCAGAATTTGTTCTAAGTGATGTGAGTCATCCTACTGAGGTGGTGGATGAAAGGTGGAGAGAAATGCTTGAATTTTTCCCAAGTGGGAAAAAAACAACTTTTTTTTCCCCAAAAGTGTTTCTGGATTGCTGCCTGCAGCCACTATAATAACAATAACATTTTGACACTAAAGCATCCCTATCGTCACTTACTCTGTGTACTGTAAACTTAGAAAGCCCTTTAACATTAAAAAATAATGTACAAATATAGTACCTTTTTATTAAATAGGGTACAGCTGGCACTGGTGGTAACATTTTAATGTCAATTAATTAAAACTGAAAAGTGTAACCAGACACTGGCTTTTTTAAGTGCTGCTGAAAACGAACACATATCAAACAAACAAATGGACAGTGGTGTGCTTCAAGCTACCACACACAAATAATAAATAGCATCAATTACACTTCCATCTTCAGTAATACAAAAGTGGCTTATTCATCTAAACATACTTGGTACACAACCTTTAGAAGGCAAAGTGTTTGGGGTGTTTGATTTTTTTTTTTCCCCCTCATTTGATCTCTATCAGGAGGAGTCAGGATGAATTCTAAGGGAAATTCAGGCTGGAGACACATACCGGACTACCTGTCCCCCAGCTGTGCTGCACTGTTTGGTGGTAAACAAAGGTGAACTTTAGTAGGACCGAGGAGCCTGGGGGAGGTGGGGATGTAGGGGCTGGAGGCAGAGCTCTGCTTTCAGGAGGCCCTGGCTGTGTGGGAGAAGGGCGGGGTTTGCCTGCTGGAGTCAAACAGTGATCACTGGTTGGGATTAAGGATTGGACTCAGGGATTGGCCACGTGGTACCAGGACTGATCAAAGTGCATCCCACTGGGTCTCAATTTCCACACACAGTGGCAGGCCTTCCCTACCCTTGGCTCTACCTTGTAAGAGAGGCTCAGGTCAAAGGCTGCATGTCACTCGCCACAGGTCCTGTGTCTACTGACATCAGCTACCGGCGGCTGGAGCTGGGTAGCTACCTCAGATGCCCAGCTCCCCTAGGACAGTGACTTCATTTTGCTCTTTTAAAATGCAGCTTCCTGGGAAAGCTGCCAGAGGGGCCTTGGGTAAGACATCTTGGGGTTCCCCTGAATAACTGCCTGGTAAGGATGGTTGCTACAGTCTGTGGTGGGACTGTGCTTTTTACTATGTGTAGATCCTTACCACTTGTGTGGCTTTCTGCTGACTAGGTGTTCACCCTGAAGCCTGGCGATTTAGAGTGTTGCTTAACTATGAAACCACAGAACACTTGTCTGCAGGTCAACACTCACTTGTGCTTGTGTTCTTAATATGACGAGAGTCAAATGATCCAAAAAAAGAAATTATGAAACCACATCTCTCCAGCATTTTATGCTGGTAAAGAGGCAACATTAAGTGTTAAAGGGCTAAGGGTATTTTTAAAATCCCTAATTATTGCTTTAAAAGGCAAAGCTGTGTCAGAGGCAATCAAAGACCTGAAAGAACGAAACATAACATTTCCTTCATACATCACAAAAACAAACTACATCTAAAAGATTTGGAGATGGAAGTATTTTCAAAACTCACATTGTGCCTGGAGGAACTGAAATTGCTTAGCAATATTTCAGATATGGCTCTAGCCCACTGAAGAAATTTGTTAATAAAGAGCACTTTTAGAGACCGAAGTCAACATTACACTAAGAAATGTTTCAAAGGTCCAAATGTCATTAAATAATTATAAATATATCTTTAAAGTTATATGACCATTCACGTTAGCAAGTCACCTCAGATTTTACACATATTCATAATTTAAAAAAAAAAAAAAAGAAAAACAAATAACACACAGCCAACTCAAACACTATACCATTATGGCTCTCAAAAGGTATTGCCATTTTCAGGTCTCATAAAAGGAGCAGGGTAAGGAAAGGCTGGGGAATGGGATTTCTTTTTGGTTAAATGGGAAAAGGGGAGAAGTATTTAAAAAGTAAAATAAAATAATCTAACCTGATAGTATGTTTGAAGTCACTTTCTTAGAACAGGAGAAAAAAATAACTGAAGAGTTCAAATGAGTACCGTCGTAAGTCTGAAGGCAAACTTTGGAAGAGTTATTCAGAATGGATGGTACTGGGAGCATCAGGCTACCTCGCGTCCCGTTATGTGTGCACCAGGACTGGCTTTGGAACCTGGTCTGCAGGGTGCACCCGCCCCCACACAGCTGCAACCTGGAGGGGTGTGGTTTGAAAGCACGAGGAGGAAGCGCTTTGCTCTTCTCCCTCCTCAACCCGGAATCCACCTCGCTGAATCCGCATAGGAACAGGTTATTTATATGACGACAGACCAAACAACACCACCTTTGCCCTTGCTTGTTCCTTGGTACAAAGGACATCTTAAATAGTAAACAACAGGAAACCCAGTTATGATTGTCTTTCCGGCTTCCGGCTTCTCTCTATCTACCCACTGAGGATTGCAGGATCATGGCTAGGGAGCAAATGAGAAATCTTCTAGATAGCTAACCAATATACATATATATGGACTCTCTTTATATATGTATATATTAACACATGTGGGATGTGGCCCCCAGATGCCACTGGGCCACTGCTGAGGAATTTCAATATGGTCGCCAAACAGATTCATCCATTCTGCCACTAGAATTCAAAACAGTTGGGGAACTGCTGTGGCTTCCATCAGCGTCAACACCATCATTCTGGTTAGGCAAATTTGGATTTAATAGCGTGCTGCCATTCGAGGTGGTGGTGCATGGCGGGAGCATTCTGGAAGGAGACCGGTCTCCGCCGGGCACCATGGGGAACTGATAAGATCCTGACGAAGTACCATAGTAGAGATATGGAGTGCTGCTGCTCTGGAAGGGTCCACTCTGGCTTTGGGAAGAGCCGGGGTAGGGTGGTGGCAGGTAGGTGTGGTAGTGAGTGGTGGCCGACATGCCGAGGGACATGCCTGACGTGACTGGCGGGGTATAAGTAAAGGTGGCTGGATAATGCATTCGTGGGTTGGAGAAGCGGCTCTCAGTGAGGGATGAAATGCTTGGGAACTGCCTGGGGTCTGAAAAAGGGCCCAGTTCTGAAGCACCTAAAAATTGTAACAGAAGATGGGGGGGAGGAAACATCTGTAAATATCAATTAAAATAATATAATTTTTACAAGATTTTTTAAAAAAGAAAACTTTAGCTTTCCCCCAAAGGAACAGATTTTCAAATGCACCAGTCACTTCCGTCTTCTTTTTCCTTTTTGTCACATCATGTTCTCAGTGACATTTGTCCTGAAGTTCTTCACCCCAGAGAATGCCAACGGGCTTTAAAAAGCCCAATATGTGCTAGGGTACGCCAGCCTGAGGCTGCAGCCCTAGGTACACTCACCAGACGTTCACACTCGATCCTCATTGGTTCCTGCCCCCTCTCTTTTCGTTTCTTTATGCACTTAAGATATTTTAAACAAAACCTTTCAGACCAGTTGATTTTTTTCTCTTATCCCAGTATAAAGGAATTCAAAAGTAATCAATTTTATCATCACTACCCTTGGCAGGGCTCCTTAGTCAATAAAAACACATCAAACAGACACCCTTCCTGTGTTCCTATCACTTCTTTTAAACCCTTAAAGGAACTGACAATCTTGCTAACATCCTCACCCTAGCAACAGTGAAATCAAAGCAGATTTCAACGTGACATAGCACTGTCTTGTTTTTCTGGGGGTGTCGGGGAGAGTCTAGCCCTCAGAAATTCTCCTTTGAGTCATAAACTAGATAAGAAGAGCAAAGTAAGGGAAGAAGTGGAGGGCGGGCTTAGAACCTTGACAGCTATTGCGTTTCAAGTCTTGAGAGAGACAAAGGACCTAATTTGGGGCTGGTGACCAGAGCAGCAGCTTTTTAAAGGCTCAGTGCCTAGGGTACATAAGAGATAGGCTCTGCTGCCTACAAGTCCCCTGAGCCACAGAATGAGTTTGAGTGGATTTAAAGCAGAAGCTAGAGGTGGAGATGGCTTCCTTCAGAGTTGGGAGTCCTTTCACCTGTCAAGTTATGGGTAGGCTTCCTTGCTGGACACTGCTGCATATCTTAGGAGGACACAGGTAGGGACTTTTCACGTGACCATTAGTTTCCTGAAATGCATAAAACTCACAGTTGTGATCTTTGGGTTAATTATAATTTTCTAGAATTGACGGAGTTATGACAAGCCCTTTCGTAGTACCAATGTTCTTGCTAAGATTGGAATGCCTTCAAAATTCCCTTATCATTTGAACTTTATAGCTTTGCCCTTGCTATAGCTTTTACCTATCAAGGAAAGTGCTTAGCAATTCTTGAAGACCTTAATAAATAAGTTGCTCATCAACTCAATTTTTATTCAGTCTTTCTTCTTGGATAGTATGCTGTTTATTAAAGGGATAATCCCAATGCTTGTCTTGAAAGGAGCTGGTGGAAGGTGGTTCATGTTTGTTAAAATGCATATGATCTCCACAAGATGCTGGGATTCAATGGGATGAAATGCATTTGTACTACAAAGTGACTGCTTGAAAGCAACAGATGGTTAAGAAAACTTTTGTTAACAAAACTTTTTTTTTCTCACACACCGGACAGTAGCCATCAGCCAGCCAAGCCCAGCCCAGCCCAGCCCTGCCCAGCCCAGCAATTGTGAAAAGTCTCACCTGCCTGGCTCTTCTTACTGAGAGTGGAAGGCCAGAGGCAGAAGTCAGAGGTGGCAGTGTCATCATCTGAAAAATGAGGGGACGAGCTCTAAGTTCCCTTCCAGCTCTAGCAGGAATTCTAGGACCAGGAATTCCAAGACGGGGAGAAGCAACCGCCTTAGGAAGATTGTGTCCCCCATCCCTCATTAGTACCTTCCCAGAGCCCATGCACCCATCCGCAGAGTTTGCATATCATATAGTCAGGCAGGTACTGGCTGCTCTTTAGAAATCCCACCGCCCTGGACTAGCCTCTCCTGACCGCCCCCCCCACACCCGATGAGATTCTGACGAGCTCAAGTTTTAGAATATGTTGGTCTTGTACAAAATATATATATGATAATTTTAAAAAATCATACTTAGAATAAAAAAAATGTTGGTGTAGTGATCATGAGAGAATGAGATATGGAAGCAGTGAGAGTTTCCACCTCTCCACCCTGGATTTAAGTGCTGCCTTAAGCAATACGGACCCTGAGTGGAGGCCACAGATGTTCCTCAGCAGCCTTCTAGCCCCAGAGCATCTAGGTGAACTTAGCCAGCCCACCTACTAGGTATGAGCAGGCCACTTCCGTGTGCCTTAAGCTCAATACTCAGAGCATGTGAGAATAGCCAGAATAACACCAGTAATTTTTTTATGGCAACTGAGAATTTGGAAATCTTTAAAACATCAAGATTTGCCCCTCATTGAATCACAGAGTGCACAGAGATAGACATCTTAATGTTTAAGACAATTTTAAAAAAAGCTTCTCAGATGTATTTTTTCCTTTTAAATACATTGTAAGAATAGTCAAAGTGCCATGTGGCTTTGTTTATATTGATGTAGAAACCTCATTAAAACTCTTGGGGGGGGGGCTGCCAGTGAACTCAGATATGGCTCTGAATTTCTTCTCATCACACACCTCTCCTGTACCTGGTACATTCTGCTGATCTTTTTATTGTCTCCCACATATCAGGATCCGGATTGTATCTTTTGGGTTTATACCTAAACCCAAAAGTTACCAGTGTGTTACCTAACACACACTGACAATCATCTTTCAGTGAGTGAACTCTGGTTGGGATTTATTTATATTAATTGAAAGCAATAGAACAAGGGTCTTCTAGGGTTACAGAATTCTGACCAGTCATTTCTAGACATTTGAGACTGTGATGTGTTAAGGATCCACTCTTTCTTGACAAAGTGAACTACAGTGGACTTGAAAGGGATTATAAAACACTTATCCTAATCTACAAACAACAGAATTTTCTGGAATTTGCTTAGTCACTTTATGTTACCAAGAAATGTTTCTGAAGCAGACTGCCATGGATTCAGTATGAAAAAATAGTAACTTTCCATGGCATAATATGAAATTCTTTACATAGTACTGTATGTACGACAGGTAGGAGGAATCCTAAGCTTAAAAAGTAAAGAATAGGCCTGGCGTGGCGGCTCAAGCCTTTGGAGGCAGAGGCAAGCAGATCTCTGTGAGTTCAACTACATAGGGAGTTCCAGACCAGCTGAACCTGTCTCAAAAAGACCCCCCCCAAAAAAATGAAAGAATATAAACTCTTACTAATCCTCAATTTACTATCATCATTATTTCAGAAGGAAGGAACATTTCATCTTCTTGAATAGGTTTGCATCTAAACTTTTAATCTCTGTTTTGCATATGAATTCAGGTTTTCTTTTATACGACCTTTTTGGGTGATTTCAACAATGTGTCTTAAACATTTTTACTTTGTATCACCAGCTATACTATGGCCACAAACTCTTTAAAAAGTATTTAATTTAAAAAGATATTCAATTGAGTGCAGAAAATGTCAATTGAACCTATTTTAAATATCTACAAGTGAAATCCTGGAGAGTTCTTGAAGAAATGGTACCCCAATCTAATTTCCTCAGAGCAACCCAAAGCCAACGTAAAGCTCCTGACTAAAATTGACTGAATATAGGGTGCTTTGGGAACCTTCTGAAAGTGGTGGGACTTTCTCAAAATTCTTTTTCTTTTTACTGTTATCCATGGATGGATTGTACAAAGTACAGTAAGCTGTTCTGAAAAATGGAAATTGCCTAGAAATGGAGGCTGCTACCATCCACATGACATCTTCTGGTTATAAGTGTCAAAATGAACCTGATGTGGTGGCTTATGCCTATAACCTCAGCACTCAGGAGGCTGAAATAGAACCATCATGAGTTTAAGGCTAACCTGAACTACACAGTGAATTCAAGCAAGCCTGGGCAATGAGGTAAGAACCTGTCTCAAAACAAAAAACCAAAAGGTTTCAAAATGGCATTTGGACTACATGATGGCTGACAGGAATTTCTGAAACCCCAAGATAAAACCCAAGATGACGCATCTCCCTGATAGGCTGGTGTGACGGCCTAGAGACAGGCAGTCCTCAGGTCTGCTAAGTCAGCCAACGACTCCTACTGCTGGTCAAAATATTGATGGGACAGTCTAAACTAATTGACTACTTTCCCTGCCTGTCATCTAAGTCCTATTTGACAGGTTGGGATGCTAAAGCCTAGAGAAGAGCCATTCACCATACAGCTTGAGAGAGACAGCCCACTGGCTTCTAAGAAAGGACAAGCTGCGTGGATTACCCTTGAGGAATCTGGTTAAAATGATCACAGACTGGCATTTCTCTCTATCCCTGTTTCTCTCTCTCTCTCTGTGTGTGTCTCTCACTCTATCTATCTATCTATCTATCTATCTATCTATCTGTCTGTCTGTCTGTCTGTCTGTCTGTCTGTCTGCATGCCTGTCTGTCTGCCTGCGTGCCTGCCTGTCTGTCTGCCTGCCTGCCTGCCTGCCTGTCTGCCTGTCTGCCTGCCTGCCTGCCTGCCTGCCTGCCTGCCTGCCTGCCTACCTACCTACCTACCTATCTCTCCTCCATGAGAATTCTATTTGTCTAAATGAAAACTACTTATGTTAACTCAGTGCATAAATGCCGCCTCAATAATAACTACTATTTGGGGGACCCTATGGACAACCTCTTCTGGCATTGTGGTTGATCTAATCTGATGAACAGTGAGCCCACCAGTTCAGTGGTTCAGAGTACAATGTGAATGAGATCAAGATCAAGTGCTTGATCCCTCAAGATCTCTGGAGAGATTCTTACATTCCTCCCAAAAATGCTTTCTACACTCCTAGCCATAGGCAGGCAGCTTGCAAACAAGTGGAGCTGCCATAAAGAAGGGTGGAAAGACCCTGGTTATGAACATGGCAGCAATATCAGCCACTCAAAGCACAATACAAATTGGGAAAGATACATAATCAAATGTCCATGAGGCTCAAATAAAACATAATCAATGTTCAAAGCCAAAACATCCACCTTTCTCTACAGGACTATGAGAGAGACGGAGACAGGATTTCTTTATCCAGTCTGGGCTTCTGGGATCTTCAGAGCAAGTGGAAACTCAGGTAAGAGTCTTTCACACACTGCTTTCCAGTGCTTCTTAGCCTGAATTGTGTTTGACTCCCAATTAAAGAGAGCTATTAAAAGCAGAGATCCTGTCTCTTCTTCACTGTTTTCTAATGCTGATTCTTGACCTATCTATAGGTCAAGAATACTCTTTCCTTTTTCTTTTTAATTTACTTTTTATTTATGTATATATGTACATGTGTATATGCCATATGTGCACCAGTACCAGTAGAGACCAGAAGAGGGCACTGATGCTGATCTATCTCTCCACCTACCCACCCTTTATTTTCAGTACTGGGGATTGAAGTTAGGACCTCATGCATGCTGGACAAGCTCTCTACCACTGGGCTATAATTTCCCCCAATATTTCCCATTGCTAAGCTTTACCTTTAAGATATATTTTATCATTTTACTAAGCTGGCACAAAACAACAGTTGAAGGAAAATAGGCAAGCGGTTCTTAAAATGAAAGGAAATTTGATTTTGAGAAGTACTTGTCACTAAGCTGTGACTGCTGGGAAGCAGTACCCATGTTAGCTTTCCCATTAGATAATGAGAAGAACTGACAGGACCAGGTAAAGGATAAGGTTGGGCAAAAAGAGCCTTGAATCCAAACTGAACACATATTGATGCATTCGGTGTCCTAGTCAGAGCTTTACTGGTACTATTCAGAGTTCCAAAATCTGTATAAAAGATTATCAGTGCATCAGCATTGGGGTTGATGTCAAAGCTACACTGGGCCGGTTATAGGGCAGCAAATCTCTTATAAAGTTCATGAATATTAATCTGTGACACCCTTCCTGGGAAGACAGAATACACAAGGATCTACACAGAGCTGTTCTCCTCTGGTGCCTTCTTCCCCTTTTACAGCACCCTAGCTGCCCATTCCAACTGCTCACTTACATAATAACTTCCTATTTCACTCCTGTTCCAACAGCATTTATTTTCTACATCATTCTTTTGGGCCCTTGCTCATCACTTCATTGACTTATTAGCTGTTTCTCAGCCTGTATTCTCCAATGATAATCAGCTTTGGATGGTAGATGGTAGAGAATTTCTTTTCCTTCATCCCTCCCAGGACCCAGTGCAATGTAAGAGCCTAGAATGAAAAAATATATGAGTGGATGGCTGGAAAAACAAGTAAATGAGACTAAGCATCAGCAATTCTGTCATGCCCAGCATATTTTCCACACCTTAAAAATCAGATTATCAAAGCATTGGAGAGCCAGGTATGGTGGGCCATGTCTGTAAGCCCAGGATTGGAGGCTGAAGCAGATGGAGGATCACCATGAGTCTGAGGCCAGAATAGACTCCAATAGTGAGTCTGAGCTCAGCCTGAACTGGATACATTGGCACATCCCTTTAATCCCAGCACTTACTTAATAGGCAGAAGCAGGAGGATCTCTGTAAGTTCGAGGCCAGCCTGGTCTACATAGTGAGCTCCAGGCCAACCAGGGCTATACAGTCAGACCCTGCCTCAAAACAGAAGAAAACAAATCTAATAAAATCAAGACCAGAAATAAATATGAAGGATTAAGCATTAGGGAATATTGACACCAAATCTAAAAATGATTTTAAGATATTCCATACCTAAAACACTCTTTAAAGTGTTCAATAATATTCTCCACCATCTTACATTAGTTGACCTCATACTTCAGGCAAAGCCCACCCCCCAAAATAATATTTGCCACTAGTAAACAGGTGCCCCTTGGTTTATTCGAATGTTACCCCTCCCTTTCCAACACCTGCCATGCCTCAGAGCCAGGATATGTTCCATTCTGGGAAGACCCTGGGGAAGAGATGAAGCAGAAATGCATTCCAGAAATTCCAGAGAGTAGCACGCTTGTCCCTGCTCATAACCTTGAGTCAGTTGCTACCATTAAAGTCATTGTGTTTATTTGGAGTAAGGTAATACACCTATGTATAGAGGTAGTATGTCAGTCATCAAACACCAAAGATGTAGGTAGGGTGTGCGGTGGTTGGGCACTTGCCTAGCATGCAAAGATTCCATACTCTGGATTCCATACTCAGAACTTCCAAAAGGAAAAAAAGAGAAGAAAATGAACAAGCAAGAGAGCATGACTCAGATAAGGCAGCATGGGTCTCCACTGTGCTCTCTCCTGTCCCAGGTGAGCATCCTACTCCACTCTGTGGCCTGACAGACATTCCAGGGGAAAAGGCACAGGATCTCTCTTCGAGCTCCTTCAGATCTGCATTCTATGGAAACACCCCTGGAAAGGGAAACTCTTCCACTTCCATAACAACCTTTTCAAAGGCAAGGTGGCAGGGCAGTAAAACTGGGGAATAGCACCCCTTACCTAAGCACAGGCCTCCACCTACTATGCGGCATGGCTGAATAGCCATGCACTGAAAGAATATTGAGACTGTGAGCGTAGAATTACCTCCCACAGTGTCAACATCGGGTGTCTTTGCTCCTAGGATGCTGACATATACTTCGCTTCCTTAGGGGAGCTTTGTTGTAGCTACTGTCAGGGTTCCCAGACCAAGCAAGCACCACTATGGCACAAGAACTCCCTGCATGGTGTACAAATTCTTCCTATTTTTCTTATCATGAATGCTTTGATATTTATATGTATAAATCTTCCTCCTCCATTTCACAGCCAGAGGCAGTACCATTAGCATTGTTTTTAGATTGATATTTTTACTTTTGAATAAAAAAGAAAGCACATTAAGGGAAAAACACCTCTCTCTCTCTCTCTCTCTCTCTCTCTCTCTCTCTCTCTCTCTCTCTCTGTATGTGTGATATGTACTTGTTCATGGTACAGTTGCAAAGGTCTGCCCATGCACATGCGCATGGAGGCCAAAGATTGATTTGAGATGTCTTCCCCCATCACTCTCCATTTTACTTTTTGAGTCAAGGTCTCTCACTGAAGCTGGAACTCATTGATTTGGCTAGGCTGGCTGGCCAGTGAGCTCCAGGGATCCACCTTGTCTCCACCTTCCCAGCTCTGGAGTTCCTGGAGTGCACTATCACCTGACTATTAAATGGGTGCTCAGGATCCAAACTTAGGTCCTTATGTTTGCATGGAGGCATTTTACCAACTGAGTCCTCTCCAGCCCATTCTTCTTTCAGAGTCTATATAATACATAGCAGAAAAAGGCAAGTGAATGCTCCAAAAACAATGATTAAACAGGAATACTAGTTTGGTCTTCGGCAAAGGACAACATGAAAGCAGAAATGCTACATAAACTATATCCAAAAATCAGATTTGGACTACATGCAAATCATTAATTTGCATTTTCACACAGATAGTAAAGTTTTATACCCATTTTCCAGTTTTCTCTGAACTTGTCCTCTCATACTAAACATGGCTATGTTTAGTATCACTCAGATTAAATTTCACTAGCTAATAATTGGGAAAATATAGTCTATAGGAGAAATGCAAAGGACACACAAGACAGCGAAATAAGGAACTGAAATCAGCTTTAAATTTTAAATTTACTTGTATATGTGTATGAATGTACCGTCTGCATGTAGGTTTGTGCACCCGTGTCGTGCAGTGCCACGAGGAGGTGAGAAGAGGGCGGCGGATTCCCCTGGAACTGGAGTTAAAGACGGTTTTCAGCCGCCATGTGGGTGCTGGGGATCGAACCTGGGTTCTCTGCAAGAGCAGTCCGCGCTCTAACCGTGAGGCCATCTCTCCAGCCCCAAAATCAGCTTTTAAAGATAATGAAATGACTAGCAAACTCCATAGATTTTTTTTTTTTTTAAGAGGAAAAGTGCCTCAACTCTCCAATATAAATATTAGTTTCCAGGGCTGTAAGGAATTGTGCTTTTCCACAGCAAGCTCACAAGGCTGAAGGAAAGAGAACAAGAAGGGAGACTAGAAAACCGAGCCTGGTGATCTTCAGAAACTCCAACCATTCTTTAAACCCTCCCAAATTTTAAGGAGATTGGTGGAATAATATATTTCCTTTTTGTGAAAAGGAAAGGGGGGCGGCATACAAGATGTGTGAGTGAGCTTGTCTGTGTACAGGCAAGGGCCAGGAACAAGAGGGGAAAGCCAAAGGCAGTCGGGTGGGAGAGGGAAGGGGAAGAGAGAGAGACTGATCTTGCTGGGCCTTGATTAGGAACTTTTTAAAGGAAGGGTGGATAGTCTTTGAAACCAGATCCGCTGCAGGAAGGAGGCCAGCACCCAGGACACCGAGTCTTTCGGAAGGGGCCACCCACGGTGCTGCGGCAGTCACATGGCTGCCCTGTCACATCCTGAAGCCATTTCCAGCCCATGCACACGTCTGTGCTCCCATTTAGAGAGGATGGGATATATTGGGAACACACATATGGAAACACTTTCAGAGAATCAGTTTCCATGAAATTCACAATGAGCCAAGTGGCTTCAGATGTGGTTGCGTTCCTCCGATTAGCCAGGAAAAAAAAATGGGGAAAAAAGGAGGAGAAAGGGGGCAAATCCACCCTTTCAGACCCTATTTCGGTTTCAGAAAAATTAAAAACCACTAATGACTTATGGCTACCAAAACAAGAAACCACACTTAAAACAGGAGGAACTAGGAGAACGAACCAAAGAAGTTTGAAAAGCAATAGTCTTTCTCTTAAAAATAACAGCTTCTATATAGCTAATCTTATCTTAAATCTGAGCAGCTTTCTATGATGGTATTGGCCCTGAGTAGCATAATTAATTTTCTGACACTGCGCATGCTCGCAGGAGGGGAAGCAAGGACGAAGGTAGCTAGCTGGGTAGGGAGGCAGAGGCTACAGGACTGTTATTTGATAACATATGTGGTCAATTAAGATTATTTTAAAACTTGCAACTAAATGATAAATTGTTCCTAAGTAAATCTTTCAGAAAAGTTTGAATTCAGAGAGGGCCTGCCTGGTATTTCCCAGCAGCCTGAGCTAGTGGTAACTTGGACTATATTAAAAGCAGAAATTTATGAACTGGTTGAGATGTTATATATTAGACACCAAAGCCTAGCTGATAGGAAGGCATGAAATATAAAAGAAGGGGACAAGTGGGGGAGGGTTCTTGAAGGAAGACATCTAACTAATATTAGTAACTTGAATATTTTATATTAAAACAAAGACAGACATCTCCTTGGGGGAAGTTCTGTTATGCTAAAAGGCTGGGGAAGGCAGGCCTGCTGAAGGTGCCCTTGGTTTTCATCTGCTCCTTGGGGTGCTGCCCTGGAAAACTCTGAGCAGCATTTCTTTCAAGTCTGGTAGCAAGCCCAAAACCATTGTGGAGGAATGCTCTGACTCGACAGTGCCTGGTGGTGGGCTGGGAACCAGACCTGGTGATTGCTTAACAAACCAGGATTCACTCCCCCGCCCCAACCACCACCACTGTGTGAGTTCCTCTAAGTAATCTGACATTCACAGCATCCTGCCTGTGAGTGGAGATTGGCTGAGAGGGACAAGCAGCCAACCTAGCAGCTGAGATACACTGCCACAGCTCTGGTCTACAGAGGGGGTGGGTGCCACTGAAGTCCTTCCGCTTACATTATGATGTCATTAAATCCTCCATGAGGGAGACAATGTTACAAACCTCCTTTTGTGAATGGCAAATGTAAGCTCAAAGTGATTTCCTTAAGATTTACAGACCTGGGGCTGAAGGGATAGCCTAGTGGTTAAGAGCACCGACTGCTCTTGCAGAGGACCCGGGTTCTATCCCCAGCACCCACATGGCAGCTGAGAACCATCTGTAACTCCAATTCCAGGAGAACTCTAGCTCCAGGGGAATCTGAGACCCTCTTCTGACCTCCGCGGCATTGCACGACACGGGTGCACAAACCTGCATGCAGACAGTACACTCATACACATACAAAAAAATTAAAAAAATGATTTACAGATTTATACATAATGGCCTAGAATCCAAGCCCAGAACTGCGAGGCTCTACTGCCATGGTCTCCCCTAATGTGTAGGGATTTAGGTCATTTCAAGTGAACTTGGACAGAGTGGCCATGGCTTATGAAGAACAATGACAAAAGGGGTTCCCATCAACTCTTAGTGACCGCCATAGAGATGGTGGAGCTGGAATCAGACATGAATGGGAAGCTCATGGCACCCACTTGCCAGGCTTGGCTCTACTCTGAAATCTGGATATCGTCTTTACCATGGAAGCTCTGAGCAATCTGAAGCAATCTGCATTTTATATTCTTTGGGCTATCTGGCTCTTGTCAGTGGGAAGTAATAAAAGCCTCAGCCAACAGCAAGCATCTCCATCTCAAAAGACCCATCCTTCTTGCTCTTACCTATTACTAAAAGATCAGATCCAAGCTAGAAAACAAATGAATTGACACTCCCAATCCTGAGGTTCCTGATTAGGCCCGACACACTCAGCTCCAGATTCCAACCAACCCCTTCTCTAAGAACTCTAGCTGGGAAGGGAGCTGATGCTGATCTAAGAAAAGGCCAGCATCCTCCACCCTCAAATACACAGACTGTATTTGTGGAAAATGAAATCTTTGCTTTATAAAACACCCCCTCTACATCAAAGCCCCCAACCTGGGCTCAGACTAGCCCGCCAACAAGTCTCACAGTGATCCACGGGACAGTCAAGGGGAAGGAGAGGTTGACTGAAGATGGCAGGTGACTTCAAGGCAGAATCGGGCAATATCCAACCTACAATTCTATCAGTCCTCAGAAAGCTTAGCAAGGTAGCATATTCAACAGCGCTAGGGCTACCTAGACATGCATGCAGCTGAAACCATCCAAAGTTCTAGACCCAGAGCCTGAACTGGATGACCACAGTATACTTTACTATAGGATCTCCACACGACACAATCCTACCATTGGTCATAGGCTCTGGCCTCAAAGCATACCTTGCCAGGACCTATCTATCCCCTTTTCTATCTAATCTTCCTCTCTAGTCAGATGCATCAACTTACCTGCTCCCTAGTGTAAGCCAGGACTGACCACACCCTGGAATTGTGTCTTGTCCCAGTATTGAGGAAATACATAAGGCACTTCCTGGTTGTGACAGAGGCTGCCTTGTAACCAAGGACCAGTTCTATTTGTGTTGCATCTGCCATTTGGGTGGTATGGTAATTCCTGAACCCTTTCTTGTTTGGCGTTCTGGTCCCTTGGTTTCCTAGCTCGAAACTGGCTGCCCAGTGTGTGACTGCAAGCCA
Source organism: Rhizomys pruinosus (assembly GCA_009823505.1). NCBI lineage: Eukaryota > Metazoa > Chordata > Mammalia > Rodentia > Spalacidae > Rhizomys > Rhizomys pruinosus. The sequence continues at coordinate 4,945,191 of VZQC01013045.1, read as the reverse complement.
TGCTCCACTGTTCACGCATGTATTTACTTCTAGATCTCTGTATTAGGACATGCATAAACATTCACAGGACAACAACAGTGTCCCAACTTACCTTCCTGTTTTCTTTCTTATTCTCCCTGTTTATAACCTCTATCTTACAGGTAATAGTTAAACTGGAAGCCTTTCTATTTTCTGTAGCACCCTGCACTTCACCACCTCTTCCTTTCTTCCTCCTTTCCTCCCTCTCATTCTTCCTTCCTTCTTTCCTTTTCCTCTCTTCCTTTCTTTTGTGGTACTGTAGATTGAACCTAGGGCCTCCCACATGCTGGGCAATCACCCTAACACTCAACTATATCCCGAGCTAGCTCTTTTTTACTTTTTATTTTGAGTGAGGGTACCACTACTAATTTACTTAAGCAACCCTTGAGCTTGCCCTGTAGCCTCGGAGGGGAAATGGACTTCAGCCTCCTGGGGAAATCCTCCTGGTTCAGCCCTCCAAGGCATTAGGGTAACAGGCTTGTGCCATCTGGTCCAACCTGCCTTGACTTTCATTCTTCCTTCTGCCCTTAGCACCCCTGTCCTAGCGACCTTACCTTCTCCCACACTTCCTTGGTTTTCCATTTGTATCTCTTATAGGTATGAACAGGAAGAAAAATGACCTTAGCATCTCTGCTGGACCAAATTCTTTCAGAATGGGAACTCTGTCCCACTTCCTTTAAATCAATTGCATCCCATTTCAGAGTAGTCGATGAAAGGCATTTAAACACATGTGGGGAGCAGGAGATGAAGTCACAAGGTCTACCTAAATCTTTGTCCTTTGCAACCTGTGTGTACCTTCTAACTTCTGCCTGCACATCCTCAACCAGCCACCATTCCTAACCTACCACACCCTTATGGATCTGAGCCCAGAGGGGTCACCTGAGCTAGTCCCACACCCACAGCTCTTCCGTGAGCCCCAGTTTCACAGCACCTCTCTCTTCCTGTACCCTCTGCCCTGGCTTGCCCCCTTAAACTATGAACAAAACATCTTTGACTTCATTCCCAGTAAATGATCAGGTCTCATATCAACACTGACTCTCAGAAGTAAAGATTACATTTAAAGATAGGATCTCAAATTTGCCCATTTAAAAACTTTCCCTGTTTTTACATACATCTGGTTTTATCCTTACAAAATGTCAGTGAGGTAGGTAGACAGGCAACATATGACAAGGAGGCTTTGTCAAGAAAAGAAAGCTCCCTCTCCGTGGGTACTGGTAGGGCTAAAGTAAAATGACTGGGTTTCCTGTAGTGCCCCCCTTTTTTCCACACTAGGCTTGCCTAGTTAGCATCTATAACTGTCACCCAAACAGAATTCTGATAGGAAACTACACAGCACCTCTTTTAAAGCAGGGAAGCACTCAACCAGGCATGGTAGCACATGCCTTTAATCCCTGCACTCAGGAGGCTGAGGCAAGAGAATTGCAAGTTGGAGGCAGGCCTGGGCTACACAGCTAGCCCTTGTCTTAAAAAAAAAAAAAAAAGGAACAATCAACTCTGTGTGTGTGTGTGTGTGTGTGTGTGTGTGTGTATGTATGTGTTTACACTGGTCTATCTTCTTACACTATTTTTTTATAATTTTTTTATTTATTATTTTTATATGTATGAATGTACTGTCTGCATGTAGGTTTGTGCACCCATGTCATGCAATGTCACAGAGGTCAGAAGATGGTGTCGGATTCCCCTGGAACTGGAGTTAAAGACAGTTTTCAGCCACCATGTGGGTGCTGGGGATTGAATCCGGGTCCTCTGCAAGAGCAGTCGGCACTCCTAACCACTAGGCCATCTCTCCAGCCCTTACACTGTCTCTTTAGATCCAATGATATCAGAAACCAAAGTATCATCTTCTGTTTAACTGAAATTTTGACCTACTTTTTCTTTGCCCCTAGGACTTAACCTAAAGCCCTTTACAGGAGATTCAGGACTACCCCAAGACAATGCCCCTTATGTAAGCTCCGAATCCAAATGTGGTGTTGCAGGAACTCGCTGCTGCACCAGTCTGCATTTTTCCACTCAAGCCCTGCACACGGAATTAACTCAAAACTTCTGCAAGAAAAACGTCCCTTTTAGAGTTTGATTTGGCATCCATTTCAAAGAGCTGTTTGTATATTTTAGAATCTGTAGACGTTTCCTTTGATTGAAACCTCTCTTTTAACAATGGACAAGAGATGATTTCTCTTCTGAACGATTTAAACAAAAACAAACACATCTAACTTACATAGACCCTTGTTCTCAGAGTGGTATTTTGTTGTCGTTGTTTTTTTTTTAAGGAAATCAAACCCTACAGATTGTTAAGCATTTGGCAAAAGCCTTCAAACAGCAAAAGTCAAATAGTAAAATTGTCTCTGTTGCAGGAGATAAACAAATACTAGCCCCCAAACTGGACTTCTTTCACTTTCTCCTTCCTTGATAACATTCCATGCTCAATTAGCACAGATACATGCACATGCAAATACACACACACACACACACACACACACACACACACACGCCCTCATGAGGGGTTTCTTTCAGTGTTTATTCTTGGCACTACACCAATAAACTGGCCTCAAATGGACATTTTCAACATCTGTTTGTGGCTGCTCCCGGCTCCTTACATTTCTTTGAGACATGAAGCCCTCTGTCTCCCGAGGATAAACAGACACACCTAATTGTGTATTAAGGTGCAAGAGAAGAGCTACTTGTTTTGATCCTGTGGGATTTGGGGGTGAGACACAAGCACAGAGTGAGTAGGCTAGTATCAGCTCCTCCAACAGGGCAATCTATTTGTCTGTTAAGATCAAAATCCAAGCCCTATTTTTTCTCAGCCTGAGAATGTCCACTGAGCCAATTTCACATATGGACCCAGAGAGCTGGCGGTACTCAAGACTGCTCTCTGGGCAGTGGGCAAGAGTGCTTGCTGCGCAAGCGTGAGGACCTGAATTCAGACTCAGCACACATGCAGAAGCCAGGCATGGCCAGGTACACGTCTGTAACTCCAGTGCTGTGGGGGGCAGAAACAGGAGGGCCACCAGCCACCCTAACTCCAGGTTCAGTAGGAGACCCTGTCTCTCAGAGAAATAAGGCAGAGAGTGATAGAGCAAAACTCCTGATGTCCTCTTCTGGCCCCCACAAGTGGGCACACAGATGCACATATACACATACACAGACATCTACTCTCTTTACAAATCTTAATTCCAGGGTGAAAAGAGGAAAAAAGCAACCACGGAGGTGGCGATAATTCCAGGTTAGGCCCTCTCCCAGATTACCATGGCTATGTTCAGCAATGTAAAGAATGCCTAAGGCAGGCTGGAGAGATGGCTCAACGGTTAAGAGCACTGACTGCTGTTCTTGGAAAGGACCTGGGTTTTGTTTCTAGCACCTACATAGCAGCTAACAATTCTCCCTAACTCCAGTTCCAGGGAGTCTGGCATCTTCGTCCAGCATTGCATACACAAGGTACACTTACACGCATGCAGGCAAAGCACTCATATATAGAAAATAAAAATAAATAAGTCAAAAATGCCCCAGGCCTGTGAGGAAGGTAGCAGGACAAAGTGTGGGCTCTGGTCTCAGGGCTGCCCCACCAAGCAAGACGTCAGGGTGGAGTACCCCTCCCTGACTCACAGACCCCTCAGGAACAAACAGAGGGAATTCCACTAAATTACCACCATGTCCTGCCCAGCTCTGAAAATCTGGTTCTGCTACATATTAGATAACTGTGAGAAGTCCACAAGCACCATTTGACCTCCACATACATTTGTACACACATACTCTTGTCCATAAACACACACACACACACACACACACACACACACACACACACACAGGTTTGGTTAAGAAATGAAAACTTCCTTTGAGAATACATACTAGGTAAAGGGCTACAGGGAGATCCTGTCTCGAAAAGACAAAAACAAACAAAAAGAATTCCCACATTGCTTATATGATGTTGCAAATGTAACTGCTATGTAAATAATTGTTTTGCCATATTTGAGGGAAATATCAGCAATAAAAAGTCTGTATATGTCCAATACAGACACAGCAAAACAACTATGGGGCTGGAGAGATAGATGGCTTAGATGTTAAGAGTTAGCACTCGGGAGGCAGAGACAGACGGATCTTTGTGAGTTCAAGGCCAGCCTGGTCTACAAGGTGAGTTCCAGGACAGCTGGGGCTACAGGGACACCCTGTCTCAAAAAGACCAAAAAAAAAAAAAAAAAGAGTTCTTGCTCTTTTTGTAGACAACCCCGGTTCCTAGCACTCACATGGTGGTTCATAACCACCTGTAACACCAGTTCCGTGGGATCCAGTGCTTTCTTCCGGCCTTCACAAGCACCTTCACATATGTGATGCTCATGCAGACAAGCAGGCACACACAGACACATGAATAAAAATGTTTAAAAAACTCATTTTTGGTTCATGGATGCAGAACCCATGGGTGGGAAGACCAAGTACATTACTGTTCAGACGGTGGTCTGAGTCTGTAGAAAACACTTTCACAGACATGACCTCATTTAATCACCATGAAACCTCACTGGTGAATTGATATTTCAGTAGTCTATATTATATTTCTAGGAATTTAGGGTTCAGAGGCATTGAGAGATTTGCCTGAGGCCACACAGTGACAGAGAGGGAGAATAAAAATGTAACAAGTCTTTGGTTTCATTCCTCAGGGACTCGAACTCAGGTCCTTGCATAACTGAACTATCTCCCAAATCCCAGAGCCAAACTTTTGATAGATGCTCCTTGGGCATCATCCTAAGAAGAATTCCAACCCACTGAATTTTTCAGACCACACCTGAATAACACCAGTAATCCTTACACAGTAGCCAGTGGTCATGCTAGAGACACAGGTCAGAACCCCAAACAGGTTAAACCTACCCAGTTTCTAACCAGTAGCAACAGTGGCAATAATCTGACTCTGACTCTGTTTTGCAAATATGAATTTGGTTGCAAAGATTCAAAATGTACATACAGATGGATGACATCTTAAACTTACATTTTTTTAAATTTAATTTTATTTATGTGTATGAATGTACTGTTTGCGTGTAGGTCTGTGCACCCGTGTCATGCAATGCCGCGGAGGTCAGAAGAGGGTCTCAGATTCCCCTGGAACTGGAGTTCTCCTGGAATTGGAGTTACAGATGGTTCTCAGTCACTATGTGGGTGCTGGGGATCAAACCCAGGTCCTCTGCAAGGCTAGGCCATCTCTCCAGCCTCTTAAAGTTACATTTTTATATGTGGGACAAAGAAACTTAAAGCTTCTTAAATTATGCATAACAATTCTATAGGAGTTGAAATATGGACATAAAATCATTTAATTTAAAATAGTTTGGATCAAAACAATTCACTTAGACATAGAACAATAGGGAGAAATAGCTCACACCATCTCACACTTACAGCTTAGCTTTCCCTCCCTTTTATGCCGAATTTCACTGAAAGTTTTCTTATGTTTCTTATGAGAGTTTTCATAAGAAAGGAATAGTATTCCCATTTTCTTTAAAAATTGCATGACTCCATTATTTATCTATCTATTTATTTGTGTATTTAATTTGTATAAGTATGGCTGCATGCATGTTGGAGGTCAGAGGACAACTTATCGGAATCAAGTCTCTCCTTCCGTCATGTGGAAAATGATCAAACTCAGGTCATCAGGCTTGGTGGCGAACATCTTTACCTGCTGAGCCATCTCACCAACCCCTACTCCCAGTTTTTTTTTTTTTTTTTGGCCTATGTTAACAACTTTTTGTAAGGAGTTAAATAATTTTATTTTATGGACAAATACAGTATATTTTTGAGTTGATATTTAGTATGTAGAGAGAAAAATCTGGATATTTTTACACAGTGGATCTGTGTGAAAGGGTCCTGCTGTTTTATAAAGAATGAGGACAATTCTCCTCAATGTTCAGCAGTTTATTTTGTATGTTGGTTAGAGCTTGCTGATCCCATTTCTTGGTAGCTGATCCCATTTCTTGGTAGCTGGGATGTTTTAATCTCAATGTAAATGGGGCAAATTTGGTTTTACACAAGCTAAACTGACTCAGTTTTTATTTGATTTTTTTTAAACCTTTAGAATGATTTTGTCCAAACCTTTAAACATAAGTTCTGTGGCATACATCTCGAAATTCAATCTTTTAAAATGTTGGTGAGAAAACCCTTAGGCAGGGGTTCAGTTTAAAGAAATGAATTTCTCTTTTAAGCACCAAACGAAATGCCTGTGACAGAGAGGAACAGAAAGAGTCACCCAATCCTCATGCAGTGACCCCATGCCATAAGCAGTAGCTTGCACACTTTAAACAGGAGCTTGCAAATCCTGTGAAGGGAGCTGAGGAGATGGTTCCGTCACTAAAGTGCATGCATGTCGTACAGTCATGATGACCCGAGTTTGGATTCCCAGAACCCAGGTGGGGCCAGTGCATGCCTGTAATCCCAGTGCTGGGGGCCAGTGAGGGACAGAGACAGGCAGACCCCTGAAGCTCACTGCTCAGCCAGCCTGGGCCTCTATGAGCTTCAGGTTCAGGGAGACTCTGCCTCAAAAACTAAAGGTGGGAAGAAGGGTTCCAGAGGGAGAGGGAAGGGGATGAGAGAAGGGAATGGGGGTAAAAATGAAGAAAATTCATTACATAAATGTATGAAACTGTCAAAGAATAAAATATCTGAAAAACAAAGGTGGGTGGTGGTTGAGGAAAGAGGCCAGAAGTCAGCTTTGGGCCTTTATGTTCACCCACATACACAAAATGCACATATCTATATTAACAACTATGCAAAACACATACACACATGTACACACATGCACATGCATGCACAGGCATGTACACATACACACATTTAAAAATAAAAATAAAATAAAGTCTACAAAGGGCTGAAGCATAACCACATCTTCAGTTTTCTAGGTGTAGACTCCTTAGATCTGTGTCTACTGCCTATTCCCTCCCCCGCTTTGCAGGGATTATGTGCAGGTGAGGAGTGACCAGCATCATCCAGCATCAGCGTCTGGCAATGCCGGGTGAGGGAATCAATGAGCAAGCCAGCCCCTCATCTTAGGAAAGGGCCATTGAATTACACATATCTGTAAGTCTTGACTCATGGGAGGAGAAAATGCCCCCTTTCCAATGAACCACCTGGTCTTTGTGTGGTGGTACACACCTTTAATCCCAGCACTCGGGGGGGGGGGGGGTGCAGGGGCAGGGCAGGATCTCTGTGAGTTCAAGGCCCCACCTGGTCTACATTAGCGATTAAAAAGGGAGACCCTGTTCAAAAAGCCCAAAATAAATAGATAGCAGATAGATAGATGATGATAGCTAGATAGCTAGAAGACGATAGATAGATAGATAGATAGCTGACAGCTGTTTTCTTTGGGTAATTTTGTCTAGTTAGCACTCTGGTTTTGCATTTTTCTTTCATTGATTATTATTTTTTTGACTGCTACTCTCTCTTACTGCCCTTGATGGTTAGCTTCGATTGCCAACTGGACAGGATCTGGAACCATCTAAGAAACAATCTCCTGGCCATATCT
>VZQC01013045.1:4920181-4932681 GCA_009823505.1 Rhizomys pruinosus | reverse complement strand
TCAGGGTAAAGATTGTTTCTAAGTATTTTATTCCTTGCCTGTCTTGGCACATTTTAAGTAGATTCAAATTTTTTTTTTAATTGACTTGAAGTAATTGGAGGAAGATAGCTCAATAGGAAGTAATACACGCTAATAAAATTCTTATTAGAATATAAGGAGCTCTTAGAAGACAGAAATCACCTGAGTTAAATGAAATAAAACCTACCAGGAGTAACTATTACATATAGATCTAAAACAGCAGTTTTAAAGGCAAATGGGAAAATGCACTGGACAAAGGGGTATATATGGGTGCTCTATATAACACAGTTATAATGGCCATTGCAGCCCGCAAGCACAGAGGCTCAGCATCAAGCTGGACTTGGACTCTGGGTACCAGGCACGAAGAAGGATACAAACAAACTGTGTGTGCATAGGTATCACTAGCCAGGACAACAAGGTGACATGAAACCTTATCACACAGGAAAGGTAAAAATGGGGGAGGGGGTAGAGGATGAGGAAAACTCAGATAAAGAAGGTAAGATTTCGTGAGAAATGACAGTTGTCAAAATGGATCTTTTGCTTTGTTCTAGAACAGCTTTGCATTCAGTTTACAATTGAGTTAATGTAACATCCATCATTTTCTCAGAAAAGACTTTGACACTTTATTGCCTGATGGCTATAATTAATGTCAGACTCTAAATTAGGAATCAGAAATTCTATTTGATCATTTGGCTTCAAGTTGGACCTGGGGTATGTTTTGGCATTATTACTAACAGTTAGCAGCAAGTTCTGGAAACAGATGCAGTCCTGATATGTGTTCTAAATATGAAACACATTGCAAAAAGACTTGGAGATAAAAATATATACTGCTTATGCGCACTTGTGTGGTGCCATTTCCTGTCCTTATCAGCAGTTACCTTCTTTTTTTTTTTTTTTTTGTGTGTCGTTTGAGACAGGGTCTCCCGTAGCCCCAAGTGTCCTGGAAAACCTCATACTCTCTAGACACAAGGCTGGCCTTGAAACTCACAAAGATGCCACCTGTCATCTGCCTCCCGGTGATAGGAATTAAGGCGTGCGCCACACTCACTGCCTGGCAGCAGTTACCTTCTTATTTTGCCCTTCTTTTGTTCTTCCAGGTGAACAAAATCTTTTTCTTTTTTCTTTCTTTAATAAATTTTATTATTATTTATCATTTATTTTTTTATTTTTGTGTGTGCACATTCTGTTTAATGACAGGCAAATGAACAGTATGGCACATTTTGAGAGTCAGTTCTCTCCTTCTACCATGTGGGTTTCCAGGACTGAACTTGGGTTGTCAGGCTTGATGGTAAGCATGTCTACCCACCGAGTCATCTTTCCAGGCCCACATCTTTTTTTGTTGACTTGTGATTACTTTCTTGTTTTTTTTCTTTCCTCTTTCTCACCAATAGCTGTTTCATTATACATTATTAAGCACCAACTATATGCCAAATCTGTGCTAAGCTACAATTATTTGAGAATATGTAAGTCAGTCACTGCCCTTGAAAAGCTTACCTTTCAAGGTTTCTGGGTAAACTTTTAAGTTAAGCAGAGCTAACTTGAAACAACCATGTAGAGTCCCTGTTCTTTTTCTATTAGCAGTCACCAACCACTATTTCCTAGAAATCATACAACACATAGCTTCTCAGAGAGATATAGACACAGGCGAGGTATGTGCAGAATACAGAGATGATACAACATACGATGCAAACAACAGAAATGTTCACTAAGAAAAATGCACTGGTCAAGAATGAGAAGCAAGCTGGGCAGGCAGGCAATGCCCTTTAATCCTACACTTGGGAGGGCAGAGGCAGGTGAATCTTCGTGAGTTAAGGCCAGCTTGGTTCTACAGAGTGCGGTTCCCGGACACGCTGGGGGCTACAGAGAGGAAAAAGGCCCCTGTTCTCAAAAAGACCAAAAAAAAAAAAAAAAAAAAAGATGAGATGGGGGAAGTGCAAGGAAGCCACAGGGTTTGCAGACGAGGACTGAGACCAGCTTCAGGAATGGGAGGGACACTGGGTTCCTTAGCACTGCCAGGCACTTGAAAGAGAAAAGAAGCACCTTTGCCTGGGGGCATAAATGGACTGTGACTTTAACTGTCTGTTCTACATTTACAACCATATGAATGACTGTATATAGGTGAACCTTTAGGAATTATTTCTAAGGGCCAAATTAAGAAAAAAGGTTTTTGTTATTGTTTGTGTGGGGGACGGGGAGCTTGGGGGTGGGTGGGTTCTTGCATGCAGATGTGTATGTGTACATGTGGAGGCCAGAGAACAACCTCAGGGTTCATTCCTTAGGAGTCATCTACTCTATTTTTTGAGCCAGGGTCTCTTACTTGGCCTAGAACCTGCTCTTTAGGCTAGGCTGGCTCACCAGGGAGCCCTAGGGATCCACGCACCTCCTCTCTACCCCCTAGTAATGGATTACAAGTATGCGCTGCTATGCCCAGATTTTTTTTAACATAGGTTCTGGAGGTCAAACTCAGGTTCTCATGCTTACAAAGCAAACACTTTAGCAACTGAGCTATCTCCCCAGCCCAAGAAAAAGTTTTGTGCTTTTTTTTAAGATTCTTTTTTTTTTTTTTTGTAAGTTTATTGTGTATGTGTGAGACTGTGTGAGTTTATGTACACCAAGTGTACACAGGATCCTGGGGAGGCCAGTAGAGAGCATTGGATCTCCTAGAACGGGAGTGGCAGGCAGATGTGAATCTTCCTGTGGGTATTGGGGATCTACCTAGATCCACTGTGTGAGCAGTACTCTCTATTAACCATGGAGACATCGCTCCAGCCATTTAAAAACAGACTGAGTATATGGAAAACCATTTAGTCACCATGGCTATGACAGGAATTCTTCCCTAGGAAGAAATGTATAAAATGTTTTCTAACAAAAAATGTCACTGACTATGTCAATGTCAAAAGAAAAATCTGGAGATGCAGAGAGAATATCTGTATGCTTTTAATATACATAATAGCATTTTTTTTTTTTTTGGTCTTTTTGAGACAGGGTCTCCCTGTATCTCTGGCTAATCTGGAACTCAGTAGACCAGGCTCACCTTGAACTCACAGAGATCTGCCTGCCTCTGTCTCCCAAGTGCTAGGATTAAAGGCAAGTGCCACCACACCCGGTAATAGCATTCTTCTAACAGAATACTACTTACTAACAGAAAAATGTGCCATTGCACCAGAAAAAAGATGTGGAAGAAAAATACACATTGTTAAGTGAAAGAAATATTTTGAAAAAAACTTATATTGTTATGATTCCAACCATACAACATTCTCAAAAAGGTAAAACCACAGAGAGTAAAGATATCTGTGTTTGCTAGGGGGGTTGGAAGGAAAAAAGAGGAATGATAAATAGGTGGAATTTGTGGGAGGTTTCAGGGCTCTGAGTCTGTATCATTATGTAATGATGGAACCATGACATAATTCAATTGGCAAGACCCTTAAACAACATAAAGAGCATGCCCTAAAATAGACCAGGGACTTAATTTCCTAACAACATGTCAGTATTCAATAGCAAGATGTAAATAACAGAAGAAAATGGGAGATTGTGTGCAAACTGTACATTTCATTCAATCTAAAATAAGCCTAAAACTGCTCATAATTATTAATTTCAACCATATATAACAGCATTGTCTATTCTTTTAAAAATAATATTGTGGCTTGTTTTTCTCACAAGCATTCATTTGGTAAAAAGGGCAGACAGACATCATCTTTTTCCTTTTAGTACCTCTGAGACATATATGGCTGGACAATCCTGAGTCACTTAGGTACATGGAACCACTAAGGCAGATTAAGTCAAATGATGCATCTAGGAACAGCACAAAGAATATTAGCGACACTCAAACTAAAACTCAGGTTTCCTCAGCTGAATTGTCCCCACCCTCTTTTCAGATCTCTGGGCACCACAGAAGCCACTGTATCATGAGAAAATCAGTATTTCCAGTGAAATGAGGTGTGCACTCACTCTCATGTTGACGTCTATGAGAGGAAAGAGAGAGTACATCTTTCGGTAAGATTTATAGCCATGTGCCTGCCATCCCTGCATAAGCATGATGCCTTTCATTACTAAATCTTTTCCCTATGCATGATGGTTATACATGTGTCAGAAATAAATCCCCACAAAAACAACTGACAAGATTCATGTATTTAAAAGTCAGAGTCAAGCCATGTATGTAGGTTACATTCTGAGCAGTGGAACCTCTGTCTAGCTACAAATAACTGTAATTAGTCATACAACCAAGCTTAGTCAGCCCTGTGAGCTGAACCAACAATCTCCAACTGATCTGGTATGATAGGAAACCATTTCTTTGTGCCTCAGCACCAGTAAATCAAAAGTTAGAGTAAACCGAGGTCCAAGTAGGATTAAAACAGCATCTGCTTTTGTCAGAAGGTAGACCATTTTTAAAGAAAGCAGGGTGAACTTTGACTTACAAAATGTGAAAATGCTCCAATTAATCATAGTTGATATAACAGAGAAGAATATGGAGCCTGCTTTTGTTAACACAGGACTTGCCTTTGTTTAGGGTCTATTAAATTTAATAACTTCCCCCTCCATGGCTTTAAACAGAGACCCTCTTCAAAATAAGAGTAGCTCCTATTAAACTTAATTACTTGCTGCTGTGGCAGAGGTATATTTACCAAACAGGTGGCTCTTAATAAAGGAATGGGTCTGTAGTTAAAAAAAAAAAAAAAAGTAGTGTTTTACAGCAGTTGTTTTAACTTTCTGGTTTATTAGAATTCATTGCTGGAGTTTTCTTTCAACCTTGTTGAAGGCGTTGCTCCCTCTTGGGCATTGACACTTCTTTAGTGAAATAAACACTCATGTACATACGCCACATTACTGAAGCTGTTGACTTCAAAACCTGGACTCAGGAAACTTGATGGAGACTGGGTCATGAGGGATGTTTTAAAATAAGCCACATCCAGCACCACTCAGTTTGGGATTGCATGGACTAGTCCCCCGACAGACCTCAAATGGTCAAATGGGTTTTTCTATGGATCATTTCTAGATTTTGTGGTAGTGATAAAATAATTTTTGGTAACTCGATTTATTAGGCTGATGCCCATTCTGCTGATTTTTGGAAATACCATAGTTTAGCAACTAAGAGTCATAAAAATGGGAACATCTTCAACAGCTTTATGCAGTTGAGCAGAATTGCTTTGATAGTAAAATATTTTGAAAAAAAAGAGTTTCAAGATTATTTTCTTAAACCAATAATAATAATAAAGAAAACTCCAGGAAAAAAAATCTTTACAAAAAAAAACCTCAAATAAAAGCAATAACTTTTTTTCATAAAACTTGATGTGGCCTCTCCCAAGGTAACTCAGGCAGCCAACATCTATGGTTACCCTTCCTTATGTCTGTCCAAGAAGCTTCCAGAAGACCTCCAGAGAGCTTCAGCAGTCCACAACGACAAGACTGCGGAGAACTCCCTGTGTGGATCCTCACCTCATGTATGGCATAGAAGGACCACAGCTCTGAATTGATCAAAATTTCTTCAGATGGGAAGATGGGGAATAGTGAACTAAAGTGGGAAACCCTGGGAAGAGTCAACAGAAATGAGAAACCCTGTAGGTAGAGCTTTAGGAAGGTAACAAGAGCACCTATCTGACTCACAAGTCAAGAATCAGATTTGACAAATGGTCACCCTTTTTTCTGGGACAGGATTATTACACCAAATACATTTTGAAGGTCAACAATTACAGAGTATTTTGGGGTTTTGTGGGTTTTTTTTAATTATTTTTAATTTATTTTTTATGTGTATGAATGTACTGTCTGCATGTAGGTTTGTGCAGCCGTGTCATGCAATGCCACGGAGGTCAGAGAGGGCATCAGATTCCCCTGGAACTGGAGTTAAAGACAGTTCTCAGCCGCCATGTGGGTGCTGGGGATCAAACCCGGGTCCTCTGCAAGAGCAGTCGGCGCTCTTTACTGCTAGACCATCTCTCCAGCCCCAGAGTATTTTGAAATGACCTCCAAAAGAGTAATTTTAATCTTTGTATCAAACCTCACTGGTGCCTTAGACATCCCCCAAACCATGGGTAACATTGGACAATGACAAAGCCATGCTGTGGTATGGGCTATGTACAGCCTGCTGAGCTTTGCTTTGTCAAACTTCTTGTTGTTTTTAAAGGATCACTGTAAAATAATTTTAGCTACTTCTATGGAGTGACAGTCTTTCAGGATGACACAAGGCGAAATGAAAAAAAAAAATAAAACCTCGGGTTGGGATGCTACTTAAAATTAGTTTCTTATATGATAAGGCCTTATGTAACACAACATAAGTGGTGGAGGAAGAGGAACAGACCCTACGGGGATTCTTCTGCACTGTAATGTCATGAGGTTGGTTTCTGTTAAGTTGAACTTGTCTTTTATAATTTAACCGAGTATGACCCAAAGTCATTATTATCAAATAGGTCCTTAGATGACAATTCCATACTGTTTAGTTATACACCTTCAATTTCTACTATAATTTTTACATTTAAGGCTGAGAAGATTAAAGAAATATGTCCCAAATCTTTATTTGTGCCTATGAACTTTAAGACATCTAGAATTAAAACTTTCTCTGCAATGAAACTGAGATTCTAGAAAAAGTGCCTCTATCATTTTATTGGACTTTATGTTGTTTATACCTGGCTTCTAAAATGGACTGAAGGAAGGCTGCATGAACTGCACAGTGGATCCCTATCATTGCTATAGTTCAGTAAATTCGAGAATTTTAACCACTTGAGAAAAGCCCCTCAGAGGGAAGGATGTAATAAAAGAAGCTGTAAAGCTGGGTCCTCTGCAGGTCTCCAAGTAGATTTAGTCAGTCTTTGTCTTTCGAATGGTGTTTCAGTAGAAACTGCAATTTCTTTAGAAACAGATCTTTCTGGTTCCATGTATTCCCATGAGCCCTTTGGAACAGACTAATACCATGCCTACTAAATATAAGGGCAACTCAACATTTTCTATTTATGATATAAATATATAATTGAAGTTTTTTCTTAATACTTTAGTGACATTTTTGGGAATGATTCCTAACTGCTTTGGGCTCTATAAAGCAGTCATTTAAAAAATAAAATAAAAGTCATTTTAAATCTTAAGAATAATGCCAATGTTTTAGTGATTCTATGTGCTATGTATTCTATTGGGTATTTCTGAATGACAAATGAACATTAACTCATTTAAATACTGAAATATTCAACGGATTTTTTTTTTTGTTTTAAATATGTTCTGTGGAGATCCATTTATTTGTTAACCAAATAACCTTTTTTTTTTTTTTTTTTTTTTGTCTTTGTTTGGAGAAAGGGCCTCCTGTAACCCCAGCTGTCCTGGAACTCACTCTGTAGACCAGGCTGGCCTTGAACTCACAAAGATCCACCTGCCTCTGCCTCCCAAGTGCTAGGATTAAAGGTGTGGCCCACCATGCCTGGCACCAAATAACCTTTTTAAAGGTTTAGATTTCTATTTATTTCATTAATTTAAGCCCAGCCTTGCCTGCAAATGACATATGGATATACAATTTTTAAACAATTTTAGCTGCAACTTATCAGCTATAACCTGTCAAATGCTGTGTGTCAAGTATGCCCTGAGCAGTTTATGCTCTTAGAATAATGATAAGAGATCAACATTACATTCCTATTAATAATAAGGAGGGTGTTAATGGGGGGAAGTGGGTATAGATAGGATTGGGATGTTCTGTGTGAAATGTACAAAAATTTACAAAAAAGAGAGATTGGATAAAAGAATAATATTTTCTAATAATAAAAATGCAATTTGCTAAAATATCTATGTTTTAGACAGGTGAGAAACTTGTCTGATATTCTTACAAGACTCAAATTTAGGTTCAAACCCTCAATCCTACCATAAATGAAGACTTATTCTTTCTCACCTAACATCATATGTGAATATTTTTGTGTAACCCTTTAGGTAGGGAGATGAGAATTAATCTCTGTTCACAAATATTCACGTATCCTGGAAATCATCTCAAATTAAAAAAAAAAAAGTGGCTATAGGGCTGCCTGTGGAGGCTGATGGGGGTTAACATTTTAGCTGTTCATGTTACGAGCTAACAGTAATTCTTTAGCACAGAGCAGGATGAAGACACAGGTGATATCTCCAGCCAAAGGGTTTTATTTCCTAGAGCATGAAAATCTTCCTTAAGTTTCACTTATAGGAGGCTCTTAAGGATAGTTTTACATTGAAGGGATGAATAGTAAAATAGAAGTGTGCAACTCAGCCCTGGGAACCTATGAGGTAGCATCTCTCTGAGAAAATACTCAGGATGGGCCTTGGGAAGTGGGGAAGGGGTCAGTTCAGGTAATATGGTCGAAGCCCATCAGGCAGTTCTGGGGTGTACAGCACAGCCCCACAGCCAAGAGCAGGGTCAGGTGGAGCAGGCTTCCTCCAGTTCCCTGACAGTCCATGGCTGGTTCTTTCTTCCTGTTTCCCCACATGCTGACAGGAGGGATTTTCTGTTCTCTTTAATGTTTATACAAAACCTCCCACCTTGGCCCCATGTTATTTCTTTATCAGTCACAACTCACATAGATACTTGGTGGGGAGGAAAAACAACTGGACTAAACTGGGTTGAAAACCAGTTTAAAGCAAAGGCTCCTTCCTACCTTTGGCTAAAGATCAATATATGGCTGCAAAACCAGCTGGTTTCTGCTCCTACCTCCTCTTGTGCAGTGGAAAGAATTATAGTTTTATGCAAATGTTTTAAGTGAATTGTCAGTAAACAGACACAAAATGATCTGGAGTTCCATATGACGCCTAAGAATGACAGTCGCTGGTGTGATGACTGTCCTGTCAAGTAGTAACTCTCCAAAGTCATTTTCAACATTTTCCATGGTGAGTCCATATATGAATACACCTCACTAGGAAAATCCTATAGGTCAGTGCTTCTATAGCTACAAAAGCTCCCTGGGACTATTTCAAGGTGCAAAAGCTGTTTTAGCCACAGAGGATTGGTCAAATGGAAGCCTGAAGGGATCCCAGTCACAAGCAAGTCTACACGAATTTGGTCTGTCCAGGTGTCATTAGGGCCCTACGTAAAATAAAGCAGACATTTGGTAGGAAATATGGGCAGAACGAAGATCTAAGTCAACTCTATCAAACATGGGGCCTCAGCCCCTTGCCAGCTTGCTATCCCTCTTCTGTATCCTCCCCTTCCTCTCTTGTGTCTTTGATTGATATCTGTCCAAAGCAGATAGTGATTTCTGGCAGGAAATAAAGCTAAGTTTCTGTACTATGCACAGCTCTCCCAATAGACGCCATAATATTCATAGGTGTCATGGCAACAGTGGGAAATGAAGAGTGGTAAAATGGCTTCCCGAAGGACGTTCCAGCTCTCCCTCCACCCCCCTCCCTTCCCTACTCACCCCAGGAATCCACTGCAGCAGAAAGTATGAAGGCACTAGGACCAGAGAGCCCTTTCCTGCAATTCACTTGAGAAATAAAGGCTTCCCTCCTCCCAACTTGACAGAAATAAAGAATATGAACTAATTGAAACCTGCAAGCCTGCTGGTGAAGCTTCAGCTTGACAGTGTTGCGACTCAGCGGAGAGAGTAGCGGCTTCGAGCTTTGCAGAGCACAATAGAGGGAGAGAAACAGACAGAAACACAAACAGAGAGAAAGAAAGGCATTAACCTGGCCAGGAGTGAGTCAAACCGGTGCTTGGGGCCCAAACACTGAGAAGAGTGTGGGGTGGCTCAGGATGGGGGTGTGCTTCTATGGAGCCACAGCTTTTTGTTAAAGGGGCAGGGAGCTGCTGTACATTGTACATTAAATGGAGAGATTCTTTTCCTTACTTATGGGACTCATATGGTTGGGTAAGGGACTTTAACTGTTCGCTACTTGTCTGTCTGAAGTCCTTACTGACACTTTCCAGCTCTCTATGCTAAATTCTGCAGGATAGAGAAGAGGTGGCCACATCATTGCACATTTCTACTATAATCTACAAGTTTTGAGGTACCTTTCAAGCAATAGATTTGAGTCCTGGGGCTGTCACAGCATGACAATAGGGTGCTGTATGTTTCATGAAAAGATGGCTTCATCTTAAGAAAAGTGTATTTCTGGTGGATTTTCTATCACTTTACTTAAAATCTTCGAATGTTTGAAGTAATTCAGAAGACCTGATGCCTACTGTCACACCCTTGACCACATGCCTCTAATAGTGAGGGACTGTGAGCATAATCAAGGCAGGCTTGATCTATCACCACCACCCTCACCCTTGCACAGGGGTGGACTTTTAGTTAAAGCTTGGTCTTTACCTGAAATACGCCTGGGCACGTCAGTGATGGCAGGTAGCCCAGTGCCCCGTGTAGAAGACAGCGGTGTGGTAGAATGGATGGATGGGGATGTCATCTGGCTCAGGTAGGATGGGTAAGACTGGTCATAGGACCACGGTGGGGAAGACTGTGGCTGTCTGGGGTCTGGAAAAAAAAACATATTAAAAAAAAACCCTTTAGTACACAAGCCACTGCAGCCTAACAGACACACAACCACAACTTAGAAATGAGACACAGAAAGGACTGTTCTCACTGCCTCTCCTTCCCATGCCTCAGATAGCCCAAATCTCTCCAGACTCGACATCTCCATGAAGGCAACAAAATGGATCATGTGTAAGGAGCATTTGTCTATCTTAGGCATAAATATTTCTATTCAGAAAGTTCAGTGCTCAGTTAGAAAACAACATACTTTTTTTATTTTTTAAAAGTGAAATTTATTTTATTTATGCTCCATATCTTCTTGCATTCCTTCCCTGAACATGTTTTCTTTTAAATTATATTTTTTGAATAATTAATTTCTGTAACTTCTAAAGAGATGTAGATTGTGCCTTTTATAGTCTTCTTGGTTTTAAAATACACAATTCCCCGATTTCCAGGGGAAAGGTAATCCCCGATTATTTCACGCTAAAGTTAGAAACAGAAATAACCTTTGAGAAACGGACAAAACTGAATTTCAAAGCTGATGATCATTAAAAGCTGAAAAAAACGTCACTGTCATCTGGATTGACTGTCAAATATATGAGCGTCTGACAGTAAGCAAATGAAAAATGACCCCAAACAGGAAAATGTTTTTTATCTTATTATTTTTTTATTTTATGTATATGAGTGCATTGCCTGCTTGTATGTAAGTGCACCCATGTTTGCAATGCCCACAGAGGTCAGAAGAGGGCGTCAGATCCCCTGGAACTGGAGTTCTGGGCAGTTGTTAGCCACTATTGTGGGTCCTCTGCAAGACCTGCCAGTGCTCTTAACCACTGAGCCATCTTTCCAGTCCCAGGAAAATGGTTTTGGATCCCATTTAAATTTGTTTATAAAGTGTCATGTTTGACTGTGGTCTAGGGTTACCCGTGGTCACAGATAATAAAAATAATGGACAGAAAACTGATTAAAGTTAATTGCCAAGAACAATGTCCTTTGATATATTTCTCTGGAGCTTCTTAGAGGTAGAAATTCAAGATCATCCACTGATAGTCTGTGTAAGAATAAAGAAGGTAAGTTTGTTACAGATACCAATAAAAACTATGTACTGTTTCAAATGATTTTTCTCTCACTCAAAAGCTAACAGAATCATAAGTAAATTTTATTTAACACATTTTAAATGCCAACTTAAATTTTTGTGCTAATTAAATATAATAGACATGGCTCTTTTATAGGATGGTTGATGTATCAGTATATACACAGACTTTGGAATGTTTCAAACTAGGATCAGAATTAGCTCTAAGATTTCCACTTTCTCTATAATCTTGGAGTAACTACTCAGTCCCACCAACCCTCATTTTCTTCATCAATAAAGGGAATATGGTAATAACCTGCCCATGGGGATATGTGGTAACATGAAGAAACTTAGAAAAGACTAGCACAGGAGACTTTACATATAAATTCTTTGTTTTTATTTTAATTTATTTTTATTTTATATGTATTAGTGTTTACCTACATGTATGTAAGCACACCACATTTGTGAAATACCCACAGAGGCCAGAAGAGGGCATTGGATCCACTGGAACTAGAGCTACAGATGATTCTTAGCCACCATGTAGGTGCTGGGAATTGAACATGGGTTCTCTGCAAGAGTAGCCAGTGCTCTTAACTGCTGAGCCATTCCTCCAGCCCCTCATTCTTTGTTTTCAAGATTTATCTTTAATTTTAATTATGAGTATATGTGTGTGTGTGTGTGTGTGTGTGTATGTCTGTGTGTGGGTAAGTGAACCTGAGTGCAGTGCCTTCAGGGGTCAAAAGAAGGTGTTGGATTCCCTGAGCTGGAGTGACTGGTGTTGTGAGCTACCCAATGTGAATGCTAGAAGCAGAACTCAGGTTCTCTAGAAAAACAGTATGTGCTTCTAACCTCTGAGCCCTCTTTCCAGTACTCACTCTAATCTTAAAAAAGAAATAAGGAAGAGAAAGAAAAAAGAGAAAGGAAGGAAGGAAGGAAGGAAGGAAGGAAGGAAGGAAGGAAAGAGAGAGAGAGAGAGAGAGAAAGGAAAGAAAGAAAGAAAGAAAGAGAAA
>VZQC01013045.1:4842158-4920166 GCA_009823505.1 Rhizomys pruinosus | reverse complement strand
AGAGAGAAAGAAAAGAAAGAAAGAAAGAAAGAGAAAGAAAGAAAGAAAGAAAGAAAGAAAGAAAGAAAGAAAGAGAAAGAAAGGAAAGAAAGAAAGAAAAAGAAAGAAAGAAAGAAAGAAAGAAAGAAAGAAAGAAAGAAAGAAAGAAAGAAAGAAAGAAAGAAAAGAAAGAAAGAAAGACTGTCCTCTCTGTGACAGGGATTGTTCCTTTTTTAAAATGTATCTGAGGGGCTGGAGAGATGGCCTAGCGGTTAAGAGCACCGCCCACTCTTACAGAGGACCCAGGTTCGATCCCCAGCACCCACATGGCGGCCGAGAACCATCTGAAACTCCAATTGCAGGAGAACTCCAGTTCCAGGAGAATCCGATACCCTCTTCTGACCTCCGCGGCATTGCACAACACGGGTGCACAGACCTACATGCAGACAGTACATTCATACACATACAGAAATAAATAAAAAAATTAATAAAAAAAATAAAAATAAAATGTATCTGAGCTAGAGTGAATGCATTTGAATTAATCATGAAATTATCCATTGCCTATTTCTTTTTCAAAATGAACAGCTTAATTTTCAAAAACTATTTGTGCATTTGAACTGTCGATTCAGTTTATCTCTCACCATAAAAATGAATATACAGTGAGATATGGGTTTTTCTTGAGCAGATTCCTCTTTTAAAACCTCTAGGTTTTTCTATGCAGATGAAGCTGTTTAGTTTCAGCCATTTCTTGTTTATTTGTTCAATTTGGAAACAATTTATTTAAAGACTGCCTAAATAAGACATACTTCCTCCAGTGGAAATAATTAAATACATCTGTATATTTATCTGATGTTTGCTGACATTAATAGATAAAGAAGGGGGGAACCATTTCAATTTTAAAGACTGTTTACCTGAGTTTGCAGTTTAAATAAAAAGGCCAAACTATATTAATTTAAGTTTTCCCTTTGGAAATCTAAAGGATAATCAATCATTAAAAATAATGAACTTCTATTCTTTGAAACTCTCAAGGCTGAGGTTGTATAGACTGGCAGTATTTCAACTCCCAGTCATTGGCCCTAGTTATCATCTGGTACTGACATACTTCCTTACCTTATACCATGAAGGTAGAGAAGTGTGAAATTGTCTTCAGATGGAGAAGACAGAGCAGGAAAGCTATCTCATAAAGGACAGGAGTCTGGTCTCAAGCACATTTTTAACAGATGAAAGAGACAGCTACATTAAGGGAGTGTGCAGGAATAAAATTCGGATTTGCCTTGTCTGAATCTAGCTGTACCAGACAACTTCCTGAGCAAGTCGTTTGATTTGTGTCTCCATTCCACTACTGTAGCATGCTTTTAATAGGTTAGTACTCCCAGCCTTAAAAATGGAGGGAATTCAACAAAATGTAAGAAATAACTAAAAGGATTAAACATATCACAAAGGAATGAGGGTTATTATCTTAAATGCAGGATACAGTCCTAATGGTCCTCCCAGGCAGAGAGGCAGCCAGCACAGTGGGAAATAAACAGACCCTCTCAAGAGAGAATGAGCTGGAGGTTTAAGCGCTGCTATTTATGAGCTGTATGATGTCATCTGTGTTAGCCAACTCTGAATTTCCAGTTTCCTCATCCAGAAAATAAGGCTGCACAGCATGCTGAAGCAACTGTGGTCAAGTGGCCATGCCTCCTGATTGTGTGGAGATGAAACTAGGCTAGGATAACAGCTCCTTACTATGCTGAGCAAGACTTTTAAACTTTTGGGCCCCCAGTGGTTTATCTGTCAAATGAGAATAATTGTCCTGATTGGGTTTTTGTGAGTTTAACATAAACTAGATCATATCGGATAAGCTATCTGCCACTCACAGCATATATTAAGTAGATAATAAATAGAAGTGTTATTTACAAAATGAGTTCAATAATAACTACTGTCATGTTTGGAAAATTAGGTGAGATAATATAAGCAAAGCATTGTGATAACTTTTTTTTTTTTTTTGTCTTTTCAAGACAGGGTCTCCCTGTAGCCCCAGCTGTCCTGGAACTCACTCTGTAGACCAGGCTGGCCTTGAACTCACAAAGATCTGCCTGCCTCTGCCTCCCAAGTGCTAGGATTAAAGGCGTGTGCCACCTCGTCCGGCTGTGATAACTTTTAATCTATGTCAAAATCATTATTATGCTTTTTAGGAGCTTACATTGTCAAGGTTCTGCCATGTGACCTGCAGTATCTTCCTTAATAGTGCTGACTTTCAATTTCCTCATCTGTAAAATGGAGGTGACCACTATCTCTGAGTTAGATCCTCACAGCAAAAATAAAAAAGTATATTGAATGGAAAATTAGCATCATTATTCAAAGAAGTACATTTATGACTCCAAACTATCTGGAGGAGCTGGGTTTAGATAAAGATTTCCAAGATCAGGTGGTATAATGAAGCATAAGGCTTTGTGCATAGGAGAAGTTCAACAATGAACTTCCAGGTGGTTTGAATAACAGAAGAATAAAATGATGTTATAATTGGTCATTCTAATTTCCTCTTAGCTATAAAACAGTCCCATCAGGGGGGTTTTAGGTATACCAATTTTCCGACTACCAAGTATCTACTAAAGCAATCAATTAAAGGCAATTTTCCTTCCAGGAGAGGCCTTTCCTATAGACATTCTCACTATCCCTAAACAAGTGAAAAGTTCTTTGTACTTATGTCTCTTAGAGGACAGGCTGTAGTCCAGCCAGTCTCTTTTAGGACCATATCCTACAAGCACCCCCTGGAGAGAGAGAGAGAGAGAGAGAGAGAGAGAGAGAGAGAGAGAGAGAGAGAGAAACTGAGACAGAAAGAGACAATAACAATAGAATATACAAAGAGTCATATGGGACTCACTAGACATGCTCATTTTTAAAGAGGGAGGTAACTTTTACAAAGAGGCAATAGTCTGTATTCTAAACAAACCCCCATCTCCAAGGCCTTTTCTAATACCCTGCAAAGGAGAGGCCCTCAATTCCAGAGCCTCAGCTTCTATACTGCTAACTTCCACAAACAGCATGCTTGTCTAATCTCCAAATTCCCTCAGCTACAACATGCAAAGAAACAAAAAGACCTCTTTCCAAAACTTGCTATGAGGATTGAGTGTGCTAATGTAATAAAGAACAGGACCCAATAGCTGTTCACCATGGTTTCGGTCCTTGTGTTTTCATTCTGTGTTTGCTACACAATCCCTGACCTCTTACTCTGGCAGAGAACAATTTTTAAAATGCATCTCATCTTTGAAAACATCATGGTTTGAAGCCCATATCTATGTAATCATGTAGATATTCAAATGATCTTTTAACCTTGACTGTGTTCCTTCTTAGACTTGGTTTCTTCTCAGAAAGATAAATTCTCATCTTTTGTGGTGTACTTTCAAATAACAAACCCTCTGACTTTTCAGTCTTATGGTGGGAAAAAAATATGGCTATAAAATATCTTAGTTTCCTACATGCTCAATCACTAAGAACATATAATCCTAACTTAAATATATGATTACAACATATCTGCTCTTTGTGGACAATTATTAATGCTTACAGTAGAGAAAAGTCACCATAACCGGATCTCATGAACCATTTCTGAACTCCACTTCCTGAAGAAACCTGAGCCTTCTGAGGTTCAGCCTGAACTTGGATGAGTCACAGTAGGTGATAGATGTGTTTTAGGTATCACTAAAGTCACTACTGAGGAAGATACAGAGCCCAGCTCTGCAACAAACCTACAAATTAATCATGAACAACAGGAAGTTCCCTTTAGCATGAGTAAAACCCATCCCTTCCCTCAAACCCACCCAGAGCTATACTGCATGGTCTTTCCTTCCGGATCTGCAAAAACATGGGGTAAATACCAGGAGCTACCACCATAAATAAGAAAAGCCTTGATTTCTAAGTCCCGAAGGACAAAGGTGTAAAGCGGGGCCCTTAAGATGATACTCTAGGGGACAGCAACTACCAAACAGGGCCTACAAGTTTTCAGAAGGTCACAACACTATTTCGCAGAAAATGTCAAGAGAAATGGAAACTGTTGTTGAACTTTTGATATTTTCATAATACCTTAAAAACTATAATTCATTCATTTTATAGTCTTCAAAACTGGTATCATAAGTATTTTTACTGCATTATAGAAATATAAGTGTTTTTATATAAATATGAAAGTTTAAAACAAATCTTGCTGGGCATAGTGGCACACACATTTGATCTTAGCACTTGGGAGGCAGAGATAGGTATATCTCTGTGAGATCTAGGCCAGCCTGGTTTACATAGAGAGTCCCAAACAAACAAACAAACACCCTTTAGTGTTTCGTTTAGATGCACACACTCTTTGGTGCTTAAGAAATCTAAAATACAGGCGGGCATGGTGGTGTATGCCCTTAATCCTAGCACTTGGGAGGCAGAGGCAGGTGGATCTCTGTGAGTTCAAGGCCACCCTAGTCTACAGAGAGAGTTCTAGGACATCTGGGGCTACAGGGAGACCCTATCTCAAAAATACAAAAAAAAAAAAAAAAAAAAAAAAAAAAAAAAAAAGAAAAGAAAAGAAAAGAAAAGAAATCTAAAATACTAAATATCACAAACATATTTAAATATGCCTTCACCTCCATTTTGACACGAACTCCTGCTACCTAAAAATAGAAGATTTTAATGGGAACTAGCAATCAAATTTGACCCATAACATAAACTTAGGACAGAAAATCAGGTCTTTCCCATGAGAAGTCCAGTGTATTTACAGGTAGAATGTGATTAATCAAAATGACTAAATAGAAAAGAAGAGAAAGCAGCTGACATACAGATTGCTTCTACAGATCTTGAAGATGAAACAGGAGGAAACAGTCCTCAGCACCATGAAAGCCAACTCTGAGTTGCCACCAGGCTAGACAAGTTCAGCTATCTACAGGTCTCTCAGAACTACTACTCTCTGTGCCCTGAAGAAATTATGGTTTCCTCTGTCAGCACAGCTATTCAGAGCTTGGGTTAGGAGCTGAAGAGATGGGTCAATGGTTAAGAGCACTGGCTGCTCTTGCAGAGGGCCTGGGTTCAGTTCTCAAGATCCACATGGTGGCTCATAACTGTCCCTAACTCCAATTACAGGAGGTGCAAAACCCCATTCTGGCTGCCACGGGCACTGCATGCATGTGGTGCACTTACATACATGGAGGCAAAGCATTCATACATATAATTAAAATTAAAATAAATTTAAATTTATTTCAAAAAAAGAACTCAGTTTAAATTCTCCTTGATTTCCAGAAGTGAGAGAATAATGAAATACAGGAAAAACAAAACAAAACAAAACAAAAAAACCGCAAGCATTTGACGTAACGTATCCCTTGAGCATTTGTTCCATTTGAGGCAAAGTCTATCACAAGCATGTGTTTGTGTTTTCGAGAAAGCTCTGAGTTAGGAACTAAGTCTGGAGAACCAAGGCCAGAGCACTGCTTCTCAGTTCCCTCTCCAGAACGCTGTCCCTTCATCTGCAGCTTCCTGAGGAGTGCTCGAAGATGCTTCTCTTTCTACAAACCCCAAACACGGCAGCACAGAAGGCTCCGCAAGCAGGGTCCATGCCTGGTGGACTGGGGTGCTCCACATGCCTCGAGAAGACTTAGCAAAAATGGACACAGCCACCCATAGAAATGTGGGGACACGAGGGAAGAAGCTGTTTGTGGAGCCGGACTATAGGGTGGCTGCATACTCCCTAATAGTGTATGTTAAGGGGCTGTGGGCTCTTAAGGTGTACTTTCAAATGACGCACAAAAAGAAAATGTGCTTGTATAACTGGACTTTAAACACTAAGAATTAGAATGAGATGAAGGGAAAAGGCACCCTAGGACATGAACTGGTTATAGAAAACCATGTTGAACTTCTTTCTGAATATAATTAGGTGAAGGGAAGAACAGGCAGAGAGCTTTATCAAAGCCAGAAAAAGGGAGATGTGGTAACTGAGAGGTTGCTGTTTGCAAGCCTCCCTGAGTAAACATTTTAGTTAAACATGTGTGGGTGTGGACAAGGGATGGCTTTCCTACGACTCAGTCAGGAGAAGGCACACCATGGGCATGGTGCTGAGCTTCACGGAGCTGGGAGGAAACAAGTCACCAAGGGCAGAGCCTGAACCAGCACAGGAAAGCTTCCTGCCGGGGCTGCCAACAGACATCTGTATAAAACAACAAGGTGATGGCAGAGGTTTCTGCCCAAGCCTAGGAATCTACAGTGGCCATGTGCTATGGTTGAAGAGTACAACTAAGGATCCCTAAACTCTCACCCCTGATCTTCCATCCATTTTTCCTACTTGGTACTCAAGTCAGGCTGTGCAGACTTTTAGGCATTTCTTGAGAAAACCAGAGTACTTAAAATGAAGCATATACAAGAGTATACCATTAGAACTATGCCTCTTGACTCCTACCCAAGTCAAATACAGTCAGTAATGTCGACAATCAAGAGGAACAATTTACCGTTGAATGACACATTTCTGTCATTCATAATAAATGCATATTCACATTCATCCATACTATAATATAGAAAGAAATCCCCAGTTCAAAAAAATTAACAGGAAATATTAAATGTTACTTTCTATGTCTTCTCTAAAAATTCCTTTTAGCTAGACTGTATTTTTTTTTTTTTTTTTTTTTTTTTTTTTGAGACAGGGTCTCCCAGCCTTTCTCAAATCAACCAAGGAGGCCAACAGATTCATTTGGCTGGATATCAACCTACCCAATTCATAGAAACTTAAACTGAAATTTGAGAAAGGAACAGCAAGCTGTGTGACTAAAACTGGATGCTATGTAGGCATGACAACAGGTTGTGGTATAACACAAACAACTGGCGGGAAAGGGACTTCATGAATCTTAGCGGACAAAAGCAGGGAAGAGAATGAGCAATGAGAGGCGCAGCTCAATGTAGCGTATACCATAACAAGATGTGAAAACTGAAACAAAAAAAAACAGTTGCATTGCTAAGGCCCTGGGCTGAGTCTCAGACTCTGGGCTGTATGAGACTCAGACCTGCCTTACAGAAAAGGAGGGCTTTTGCATTTAAATAAAAATCCCAAGAGAAGAAGTAATGGGTTCTCCTACATGCAACACCTAAGCAGGCTTTGGCCTTAGTGCAACTTGGACCTCAATGGTAAAGCCAGCAAAAGGAAGGGAATAAGATCCAAATGGGTAGTCCAGAGCTTGAAATGTAACCGGGGTGCAGGACTGGTCATGGGGAGCAACCTTAAGCTCAAATAACAGTATCAAAGTGATTGTAGTAAACACTGGGCTGGTATCCATAACAGCAGGTCAGGTAGAGTGACCGAAGCATCACAGCTCCCCATGCATGGTAACATCTCCTGTCATGTAGATTATCGTCATCCACAGTTCTAGAAATTGTCCCTCAGTCATTCAGTCATTCACTGAAACATATTTATGGTCTACTTTGCGGCTGTGTTAGACATTAGGGATATTAGTGATGGATGGAGATAGTACAAATCCCTGCACTCTGGAGTTTACAGCTGGATAGGAGAGACTGACATTAATGAAATCATTATATAGCTGTGATAAATGCTAAGGAGACATTTGTGACACCACAAGGTAACACCATAGAGTGAGAGAAACCTGGACATCAGGCTTAGCTTCTTTCTCTAAGGTAAGGATGACTAAGCTAAGACCTGGCCAGCAAGCAGAAGCCCAGATGAAGAATACATAGGGCTAACGGGCTGGAGTGAAAACAACAGCAGGTATTGGGCAAAATACAGCAGCAGCAACTTTTTGAGGACTTGACAGAAAGACAATGTGTTTATGGAGCACTGACAAGGGCAGCAGTGTAGTCTGAGATGAGCACGCAGAGCTGGCAGGGAGGAGCCAAGTGATGCCCTGCAGGCTGTGCTAAAAGTTTTCGGCCTTTACATAAAATAGAAGGTCACCTAAGATTGTTTTTTGTTCTGTCTTGTTTGTTTAATGAGGTGACACTATCAGTTATGGACTTAAATAAATCTCCATCTGACAGCATCATAACAGAAAAAGGCCAGAAATCCAGTTGAGGCCCTGACATGCTCGGAGCGGTGTGCAGGGAAAAGAGCAACTGAAACAGGCACAAACATGGAGCCCAGGGGCTGCACTCAGGAAGCCTGGAGGCAAGCAGGGACAGTTGGTAGCTTCAACTTATCTGACTGTGGAAATGAGGCTCTTTGGGATGCACCCAGGCTGCATCAGGATTGGCTCCAGATAGGCGCAATGACCCTGGAATACTGGACCATTTTTGTTGGCTTGAATTTCTACATTCTGATTCAAGGTAAAATAATGATACATTTACCAATCTCCCCAGGTGATGCTAAAATATGCCCAAGTTTAAGAGCAGTGGCCATAAATTTTTACTCGTGACAGTTAGAAAGGAAAATTACCCAACACAATTCTGATTTAATCTTCCCTATCAAGAAGACTGTTCTTCAAATAAAAAGAGCAGAACAAATGTGCTCAAAAGGAAATGAAAGCCCAAGGGAGGTGACGAGATAAGGAAGAACGGCTTGCTGCTGTAGATGGATTCAAGTCTTGACTCCAAAATGAGTTATGTCTCATGATTATTGCAAGAATTTATGGTGACCAGTGGGCAAGTGGGGGGGAGTGGGCGCTACTTGACAGAGCAAGGTCTGGAAAGTTCCCCCTCACATGTGTGAAAAATGGCCCCTATGACTCTATTCACTTATCTTAGTTTTGCTCTCTGGGTTTACTATTCCAGGTGACAGTTGCTAAATGATTTGACACTAATGACTTCAAAGTTTACTGCACAGAACACAGTGGGCTTTATATTTCTTTATAACATTTGCCTTCTCAAAATGTCTTTGCTATCTGTTAAAATTGAGGTCTCAACAAGTTTTTTTGGGGGGGAGCCATTATTACTGCTAACTTGCTTGCAGTCCACTATAAATACTTAAGACATTGTTCTAAAGCAAATGCACAAAGCACTTTTCACGCTGTATCTCCACAGTGACTCAGAAGGCACAAAAGGGCTCACTAAAAGCCTGCTCCTAGCTGATTAGAAGAAAGCTCACCTACCTACTGTATACACAAACCTGGGTAAGGCAGATGCTTCCTCTCTAATGTGATATACAGGTAGGTAAAAGGTCTATCAGGAAGTGGTCATTACTATAGATCATAGTCAGCTTAGAGAGAGACATAGAGCAGTATTCCGTCCAAGTTCTGTCCTTTACCAAAGTCTTCAAGGATTAGATGCAATCTTTCCGAGCTCCAGAGTGGGGTAAAATTGGATAACCAACACATTGGATATAAAACAACCCTACAATATAAGAGGGAACTGAATAAGAACAGAACAGAGCAGGAGGACAACGCTTCATTTGGTCAACTGTAGGACAGGATGATGGAGGCCTGTCCCAAGAGCAGAGTTTTTCATGGGCTGCAAGCCACAGTGTGATGTGACCACAAAAAGTCAACACAGTCGTAGGATGTATGAACAGAGTCATCAGTAGTTGGGCACAGGGAGTGCATTGTCTGCTCCCAGGAAGCATGTCAGACAGAAGTACTGGAGAAGACAGAGCCAGGTGTGGGGCCTCCCTCCCATCACAGAGAAACATATAACAGAAGAACAGAGAGCTCCTGCCCCTTAACTCTTCAAAATATACTCCTATTTCCCATCTGAACTGAAGCTTGGGTTTCCCCAGGTCCTTCTTCTAACCTTTCCACTCTCGACTGTTCATTCTCTCTGTCTACATCTTGGCTCAACTCCTCCTCAGATTTTCCTTCTTTTCCAGGGTGACTGACTAGCTCAGCATCATCCTATTTACTTAATTTGTACTGAAAACCATGACTCCTGAGAGATGATGTCTTCCACATGAAGGATCCAGCACACCATCACCCATCCCTGTGCATGAACCGCACTGCATCACTGTGCTAGCTGACTCCCCAAATGGTCCTCAGCAATGTTCATTCAAAGTCATTTTCCTTTCCCTCATTCACTCTGGTGATACCTCTAAACATATTAACATTCTCCTTCTCAAGTCTGTCTCCAACGTCCCCATCCTCCCCACCTAAAACCATCCTTTCAAATTGGATTTCAAATTTGAGCTCTTTGGATTTTGGAAGTTTCTAACAATCCAATTTTCTTAGTCACTATGTAAGGTTCATAGTATTGATACCTCTGTTAAACCTGGCTTTTGAATACTCTTAAAAGAAAGTGTTTAAAAATGGTTATAAAGTAAATCCTTATCAAAATGAACAGACCTCTAAAGGTAATCTGATGGTTATAAATGGGAGAGCCATGCGATTTTATTCCTGGAATACTTTTACATATGATAAATGTTAATATATTGCACATAAATAATAATATATCATATATAATAATGTTAATGTATTTAAATATTTAATATGTTAAACTAAAAATGGAATAGAATACTTTTCTAGTTTGAAACTATCTAAATAAATTATCATTGTCATTAATCCACAGAGACAATGTATACCAACTCTCTTTGGGAAGCCCAGAAGCTTCACCATGATTACGCATGAAAATCTAGCCACAGAACAACTAGGGTACCCATTCATGACAGCCCCAAACTTAGACTGGCCCTATGGCTGAATATTACCTTGAAAAGTAGTCTCCTGAGCCTTTTTTGCCTATAGACCATCAAAAAAGTAAAAAGAGGTAAGAAAGGTCCCTTAACAACTATAGAGAGGAGCGGTATGCATACATGTTTGTTTATATGTGTACATATATTATATGTATATAAAACCAAACATGAAAAATAAGGAGAAAGATGATGTCTCAGAAAAGAATGGCAGAATGAAACCCAAACTTCCCCCAGGAAGAAACTTACAGGCAAACTAGAAATGAACTAGTCTTAGAAAAGGATGAGGTAAGATGTTTATTTAGGAAATGGATTTTGCTTATCAAGAATAGATGCTAGCTATGAACCTTTGCTTCTAGATAGAGAAAAATTACAGAGACAAGCCTTTGGAATACGAAGTTAATTTTTCTCAGAAAAATCATCCTTCTCTGATTTTCTAAAAGCATATGTATGCAGAAGAACCTTCAGACAATAAAGAGAATTCTACATGACACAACTTCAAGAAGAGCACTGTCAGGAAGTTAATCTGTGGATGCCACTAGCAGGCTAAGCAACCACAGAACTTGGTGACTACCATGCCTTCACAGAACCTTTGTTCTTTAAGGCCAGCAAGCAGAGGCTACACCTCAATTCTATTCTTCCTCGGGGGCTAAAATATGTGAGACAATGTTTACATACAGGATTTGTGTTCTGTTTTTCAAAAAAATAAGGTTTGTGTCTGGGTGTGGTGGCACACGCCTTTAATCCTAGCACTTGAGAGGCAGGGGCAGGCGGATCTCTGTGAGTTCAAGGCCAGCCTGGTCTATAGAGTGAGTTCCAGGACAGCCAGAGCTACAGGGAGACCCTGTCTCAAGAAAAAAAAAAAAAAAAAAAAGACAAAAAAATAATAAAAATAAGGTTTGTAAGTATCAACTTCCTCCAAGAAGATTTCCTGCACGTGGACAAGGCAGCATGTTTACCAAGATACTTTGCCCAAGCCTCTCAAAGGAAGAAGCCAGCACTGGTGGCTCCAGCTCCTTAAGACCCCTCATGCCTCTAGGTGATAGGGACCCAGTGGTTGTGAAGCCTGGGCCCTCACTTAACTACTTTCCCCTCCATATCTACACTGGTGAGAGCCCTGCAGCCAATCTTGCTGCTCGTCACCCTCCAGGCCTCTCGTGGGTTCCTTCTCCCTCACACACACAGCCATCACCAGCCACACCCACTTCACCTCCCAGTTTGTTTCACATCACACAATCATGTGGTCACTCAGCACTTGAAGGGATGGTAATTTGAGACACACACACACACACACACACACACACACACACACACACACACACTACTCAGCTGTGCTTTCCTATTTCTGAAAGGATTATACTGGTAAACAATTCAGGACAAGCGCAGTGGACTTGGGCCTAGAACAGCCCAAAGTACACGGGCTAATCCCACTGTCCTAGTTGGCCCAGGAGCCTTATCAGTTGTAAAGAAGTTCTGTTCACCAAGGAAATACAGAATCAGGCTGCAGTGGGGGAAGATGCCCTTACTGTGGTCAAGGTAACTGCTGAAAAAAATTAATATTATTCTTAGAATGTCTGGAAAACTGTTTTTTCCAGATATTCCTAAAAAAATACTACCTTGGATAAATAGTCTAGATAACTGTACTTTAATAATTAAAAAATTATTTTGCTGCATATTGAGATATGCACATATGCATGTCAGATATTCCTAATGTAAATCTTTTAGGATAATATCACCTCTGAGCATCCTAAGTAATATTCAGTGGAGAGAAGGAAAAGAAAATAAGAAAATGTTCATACGTAACGTATGTCATTTAGATGGTAGGCAACATGCTCGATTTGATGATGATGCAGTTAACTTCTCACTAAGAATCTGAAATTCATAAATAACTAATTTAACAGCTGAAATGGCTTCAGCAAGTAATTTTTCCAATATCTGGTTCTCCTATCCATAAAGCATATTATTTTCAGAATCATTTTAAGGCTTAAATAAGGATTTTAAAATATAATTCAGATATTCTTTTTTTAATTTTTTTTAAATTTATTTATTATTTTTGTATGTGTATGAATGTACTGTCTGCATGCAGGTCTGTGCACCCGTGTCGTGCAATGCTGCGGAGGTCAGAAGAGGGTGTCGGATTCCCCTGGAACTGGAGTTCTCCTAGAATTGGAGTTTTGGACGGTTCTCGGCTGCCTTGTGGGTGTTGGGGATCGAACCCGGGTCCTCTGTAAGAGCAGTCGGCGCTCTTAACCACTAGGCCATCTCTCCAGCCCCCAAAAATATAATTCAGATATTCTTAAGATATCTCTTTTAGGGCCTAGTGGTTAAGAGCGCCGACTGCTCTTGCAGAGGACCCAGGTTTGATCCCCAGCACCCACATGGTGGCTGAGAACCGTATGTAACTCCAATTCCAGGAGAACTCCAGTTCCAGGGGAATCCGACACTTTCTTCTGACCTCCGCGGCATTGCATGACACTGGTGCACAGACCTACATGCAGACAGTACATTCATACACATAAAAAAATAAATAAAAATTTTAAAAAGATATCTCTTTTAGGGTTATACCATCTCTAAGAATTCCAAATCATATCTAATTAGAATGCCATGGGTTGGTGGAGATGAAGAGCCCTGGAACTACATAGGTCAATGTTTAATTCTTGTATTTAATGCTTACTAGTTGCAAATAGGATCTTTGGTAAGTTACTTTACCTCTCTATCCCTCAATTTCTACAATAATGCCACCTATTTTATCTAGGTGTTGTGACTAGTGTATAACTTAAATTCATTAGAAGAATGGTAGGTTCATGATACTAATAAATTGTAATTAATAGTTCAGTCAAATAGGTACTATAAAAATATTAAGGTTAGGATAATACTTAGTCATACTTCCTGAAGAAATCAATGACCTATTTATTCATTTATCACCAAATCAAAACTCACCAACACCTGTGGACTATTTAAGACAATGGGCCACAAAGATGAATAAAACATGGCCTGAGACTTTGAAAAGTCTGAAATCTGATGGAAGAGACAGAGTGTATTCAGGTAATTGTCGCCTCTGAAATCTGATGGAAGAGACAGAGTATATTCAGGTAATTGTCTTCTCTGAAATCTGATGGAAGAGACAGAGTGTATTCAGGTAATTGTCGCCACATAGAACACGGTATAACAGAGGGTTGCACAAGGTGGCACAAGAGCCTGACTCTGTGTGAGTAGGTTGGAAGAGGCTTGACACAGGTGGCAGGCAGCGATCGATCCCAGTTTTGGAAGAAAGAATAGAAATGTCTTTGGAAAAGCAATAAAAAGAAGGGGAGAGAGAGAGAGAGAGAGAGAGAGAGAGAGAGAGAGAGAGAGAGAGAGAGAGAGAGAGAGAGAGAGAGAGAGAAAAGCAGGAACACAATGATCTAAAAGAAACAGTAGGTGAAACATCAAATCAATTGTGTGTACATTATAAAAGAACAGCATCCACATAAATATGGCAGAGGACCATCTAGCAGCTTATGTCAAGTGTCAAGAACTAGTCCTGGTTAAACAGCCACTGCAAACAGGGGTCAGGGCCAGGAGAAGAAAAGTGACCTTTGTACTTACTTCAAGCACTCATAGATATGGAAAGTCAATTCTCACTGAAGACTTTAACAACAACTCATCCTCCCTGAGTCTTCTCCATGTCAATAAATGGCATCACCATCTTCCAGTTGCCCAGGTGAAAAAAGTTGGCTCCCCTCAAGTCCTATCTATGTTCTCCTCAGCAGCAGCAGGACAGGCTTCTGGAACAGCTTCATGAACAAGTCTCCTACCTCTGCCCCCTTCCCATCCACACTACGCAAAGCACCCAAACAGGTGTCACTTAAACATGTTAGTAATCAGAGCATGCTCTTCTCTTGGTTCAGATCCTTCGGTGGCTCCTCACTGCACTCAGCGCTCTATGGTGGCCTTTAAGACCCTCCCCCTGTAACCTCACCTCTGCTTGTCCTTCTGAGTCATCCCCTCTACATGAATTTTCCTACTGTTTAACAAGCTGTTCCTGAGAGATTGTCAATAGTCTTCAAAGAATCCTTTCCCAGCTTTCCAATCAAAATGAGCTAAGTTGCTCTACACCCATTGGCTCAATGCATTTTTCTCAAGGCCCTTATTTGAAATCATTTTGTATCTACTCTTATTATTCATTTATTAGCTATAAATGTCACTGAAATGTACACTAACAAGAAATAATCAGTTCCTATAATAAACATCTTTGTACAGAAAATTCCATGAACTATAAAGCAGATATAAAATATTGCACAGAAGTCACAAAATCCAGCATCATTCACTCGCCATAATGCCTCACAGACATTAAGAACGCCATAAATTTCTTGAATGAATAACAGAATAACAACATATACTGTCTCCTCAAAGATGAAAATGAATGTTCCTGGTCACCAAACCCAGGGACTTGAATCACCAGAAATTTTTAGGTATCTTAAGGTCCCATCCAGAGAGGAGAATTTAAAGTAGTGACTATTTCAAGAGACACCTCCTAGCATAGCATCCACTATCACCACATGCTCAATCAACAGGGGTTGATGTTTGTGACCGACTAGGTGTTTCCTGGTGCCAAGAGACAGGCAGCAGATGTCAGAATGATAAAAAGAAGTATGGAGGAAGCAACTTCCTCAGGAAGCTGTGGGGAGGCCCTGGGCCTTCAGGCAGAACATGAGCCATCAAAGACTTCAACAGAGTGTCACCACCAGACTGGCCCTGCAGAGAGAAGCCAGCCCACCACATGGCTAGAACCTTTTGCCCTAGGAACTGCAAGAGACATTAGAGAAGGCTAATTATGAAACACTAAATGTTAACGACTTCCTTGAATTTCATTTTACTCTGCTGGGACTCAAAAGTTCCTCTGCCTTCAATGTTAGCAAGACAAAGAACTGGTGGTGATCCTACAAGCATGACCATTAGTTACTATGTGGTGATAAGAGCTGGAGACCCCAGAGCACCAAGCTAATGAGAGAAAACCAGGTCCTGCTATCCACACCCTTGTACTGAGGATTCCAGGAACTAACTACAATGTTGATATGAAATATTGCAAAGAAGTCATTAAATCCATTATAGGTAAGTCTCAGGAATGTAATTCTGGTGATAAAATTATATAGCTCCTGATACTAATGGAGTGAAACTAAATGATCTAGCTATGTAGTGTCATATTGAAATGGGACTCTGCTATTTTTCATCTTAGAGAACCCAGACATCCTGTAATAAGAAATTAGAAAGCAGAGTTCATGCTAATAAGAAAAGCATGCTATATCAGCCCCTTTTTGCATCAATTTCTTCTCAATTGAACTTTCTTTTTTTTTTTGGTCTTTTCGAGACAGGGTCTCCCTGTAATCCCAGCTGTCCTGGAACTCACTCTGTAGGCCAGGCTAGCCTTGAACTCACAAAGATCCACCTGCCTCTGCCTCCCAAGTGCTAGGATTAAAGGCGTGCACCACCACACCCGGCTCAATTGAACTTTCATTAATTCTACATTCAATGAGACCCTTCACTATGCTAAGTATTATAAAAAATAAATTCTTCAGAGAATATACAATAGCAGGGTAGAAAAAGATAGACATACAAAAGCTAGAAAATAAGGTTGTCTCAACAGATACATAGAAGACAGGCAGGGAGCCTTTGGGAAAAAGCACCAGGACTCTTTCCTAAGAAGACAATGCAGTGACCCTGAAGGAGTAGAATCTCATCAGCAGACAGACAACCATAAAAAATACAGTGTGTAAGGACCAAGATGTAAATTAGCCTCTTTAATTAAACTAACTCAAGGATAACACCTTCCTCTGTCCCTTTACATTATCAAAGACAGAGTTCTCCACATGTGGCAGACTCAAAAGCATACTCATAATAAACAAGAAAATGGATCTTGAGACTAAATCTAGTCCATTCACCATGATGTAATTACTGCTACATCCAGGTGCTCCTGGGATTCTATTCATTTGGGTTCGAAGATTTTGCATATCCTTGGCTATAAGTAGGTATTTTCTAACCTCCCTAACAATATAAGAGCATTTAAAGCAAGTTTACATAACCAAGAACAGAACGGGTATATAGAGTGAATGTGTGTGCATACCTCCAAATTTGGGCAGTTAGGGAAAAGCTACTGTAGATCAGAACAATGAGAACAAGTGACGACTCATCTATAAATCATCTCTTCTGACACTAGAATCCCTGAGTGAAGAAATAATACTCCTACAAAACTTCCAAGATGCTCTCAGTACCTATAAACTTGTTTTATATTTTCACACACAGAATACATACACTTCTCCTTGCCATCACTGACTTGCTGTGCAGATGAAAGCAAGAAGATCAATGTTCCCTGAGCATGGTGAGTGGAGGCAAGCCCATTCTGTAGAGGGAGGTCACACTGCTAGTCTGCTGGGATGCTCTTCCATCACCAATACACCCCCACTTGCTCAGAGACTCTCTCTCTCTCATATATATATATATATATATATATATTTTAGCATCATTCATGAATTCATATATATATGAATGATGCTAAAATGTAGAGCCTGTCTACCATCGTTGTACCTTTTAGTTTAATGATACCTATTTTACCCTTAAGTTCTAAAATTCTGGCCTATTCTGTGAAGAACAGAGCCTCAAGAGAAACATCTTAAGTGAATCTACCACCAGAGAGATTCCAAAAGCCATTAGTCATTAACATATTAGCAAATGGTTAAAGATTAGAATATAGAAACCAGACATCTAAAGAATCTAGTGGTTGCCAAATCATATGACATGCATATATATGTATATAAATATAAAATTAGTCATCATAAGTCCATTACAAGTGATATATAGACATATGCAAATTCTGTCTCTGAGAGAGAGAGAAAGAGAGCGAAAGCGAGAGAGAGCGAGAGAGAGAGAGAGAGAGAGAGAGAGAGAGAGAGAGAGACTAAGGATTACTTTAAGGAGAAAGGGATGGCTATTTTGAATTTTAAATCAATGAACTTAAATCACTAACATTCATGGGTATGAATTTCACCCTTGCACTTTTATCATGGACAAGAATCTGGTGTACACAGT
The DNA here is from genome assembly GCA_009823505.1 of Rhizomys pruinosus. Classification (NCBI taxonomy): domain Eukaryota; kingdom Metazoa; phylum Chordata; class Mammalia; order Rodentia; family Spalacidae; genus Rhizomys; species Rhizomys pruinosus. Next base: position 4,902,567 of record VZQC01013045.1, on the reverse strand, counting down.
AGCCTTTGCCTCATAAATTTAAATTTTTAGATAGGTTAAAGCATGGTCATTCTTCACAGAGCTCTAATGTTTATGACATAGATACCTGCTCTCTTCAGAGTATGGAGACATTTTATCTTACAATTCCATTTTATTCTTCAAATATATGCTCATACAAACCTATCCACTTACTAAACACACCCACAGAAAGAGAAACCCGCTCTAAGGAAATGTCCAAGAACACATTAGCATGGGCAGGAGAGCGGGAGGAAGCAGGTTGTTTCATTTATAAATATTTATGTTTTGAGACCACTAAGAACACTCAAGTCTAACCAATACAGACAAAAATCTAGCCATCAAAAAAGATCCAGGTTTAGGATCCATCTCATTTGGACCCATCTTCCTGCTCTAAGAAGTCCACCTCTAGGAAAGACAGCAAGCAGACAATGTAACATTCTTTGATGTCTCAATATTTTTGATCTATAAATTGAAGATCTACCATGATTAACCTGCTTTCTTCTCATCAGGTCCTAAAAGCAATCAAATTAGTCCTAAAGTAAGATCTGCTCTTGTACAGTGGGGCAGAAAACAAAAAAAGCTTGGGATCTTAATGCATCAAATATGAATGGTTTGTCTGCTGATGTTAATTTGTAAGAAGAAATATCAAGTAAGTAGCTCACTGGAATGTATAAAAAGAAATGCACCACGAGGAACCAGAGCTAAATGTGAATCAGAAGGGAGTTCTGTCTGTCTGAAGACCCTCTCAGTGACCCTGCTTTACAACTACCAATCAAGGTTTCCTGTTAGCCCTGGGCAATTTTTAAGCAAATTTAATGAAACAGTTATACATGTAAGAAATTTAAGCTCAAATCAGAGTCAGTAACACTAATCCTCTAATAGCGAGGGTGTGATGTTATCCCCTGCACCACCTGGATATAATATAGAAACTGATAACAAACATTCTCCCAAAGAGCACAGTTATTACCATTCCAGCCTATGCATGTTGACATTGCTGCAAAGTAGAGAAATTTCCCCCAATTTTTATCCCAAAGTTACTAAATGACAGATTTTTTTTTTTTTAGTAAAAAGGAAGAAATCAGTATCTTCGCATCTCAATTCTTTCACAACAAGCCGTTTCACAGCTCCAAAAGTTTTGAAGTGAACACATCTTATCTGGTAGCCCCTCACCCCCAGCCTGTCAGTCTCCAAGTGAAACCTATGAGTCTGTCTTACCTGTAATCTGACTCTGTCCTTGTGGATTAAAAGGACTTGGTGCAGAGTTCAGGGAGGGCCGTGGGTTCTGAGGCGGGACACCTACTCTCATACTGGGATGAGGAATGCGCCCTAAATCACTGAGGCGGTCAGAGAACAAACTAGGTTTAGAGTCATCAAGCTTCTGTCTGTGCCCTGGAAACAGCAAATCATAAAATAAAAGCATATTAATTAGCTGAACAATTGACCATGCTAAATAGATATGTGAACATACATACTGGGTGGTTTAAGCCAAGGAATTATCAATACTGATATTTATACTGGTGTGTCTTTGCCATGTCTTCCTTTTTGATCTGCTCTACAGGCATTTCCATTTCTGCTCTGTATATATGCATTGTTGAAGGTCCCAGGGGATGACTTGGAGTCAAGAGCTCGAAAGGAGCTCTCTGGGGGTCTCCTCTAGCCCTATCTGTGAAAGGATGAGAAAGATGAGTATGTCCTGGGGCATCTTTCCTTGTTCTGTGATGGGGGAAACCTGGTCTGACAGCACAGAGAGTCTGTGCACATTAGACACACTGTCACATAGTTGGGGCAGAAACAGAACAAATGTATTTTCAAAGAGTGGTTTCCATGGTAGCTATAGTGACTTTTTCTTTTGTTAGAACTATTCCTTGTGGAAAAAGAAAAAAAAAAACTTAAAACTCAAACCTAGAATCCTTTTAGGAGAAAAGAAAAGAGGAAGGGAAAAATATGAGAGGAGTGAGGAGATAACAAGGGGAGAGGAGGGAAGGAAGGGGAGGGAAAGGAGAAGAGCAAAGGGGAGGAAGAACGGGGAGAGGAGGAGAGGAAAGACTTGGGGAGAGAGGGAGGGAGAGAAAAGGGGAGGCGATGGAAAAAAGGAGCAGAAAGGAGAACAGGTGAGGAGAAGGAGGAAAGGCAAGGCACGCAGGTAAGCAAAGATATCCAACTTGTCCAAAGGGATATGGGTATTTAGGGACATGTCAAATGCCAAAATCACATAATAAACTCTTAAATCACAGAGGGGAAAATATATAAACTTTAAAGTTACCACTGTACTTTTGTACAAAAATAACTAGATAAAACTTCTGGGTTAACCTGGTGAATGTGACAATCAATTATTTTAAAAAGAGAAAGAAAATAAAACCTTTCTCTCTACTGATCTATTCATATTTTAAACCTAAGAAAATGTGAGTTCTTTGAATTGTATGAATTAAAATGTACTCAAAGTTCTAAAAGTTCCTCAAAATCATGAAACCACTCGTTAAGAAGCACGGCCATCTCTCTGTGTGATGGCAGATGCATATCGGACTCTGGGTTTGATGTAGTGAAGTGGATCTGTAAAGTGGTACAACAGTGCCCAGTACAAGAACACAGCCTTGCTAGTGAGGCCCTGGGAAGCTGCTCCAATGCTTCAGCATAAATGTTTATGTAACTGGAGCTGATGCAAGAAAGAGTCACTGAAAGAACAACTACATGAGAAATATACAACCTGAAATAAAACTAAGGGAATTAGGACTATTACTCATAATAAAAAAAAGACAATATTGAATATGGATTACTAATAGCCTTGGGAGTCTGTCACTACTCCATGGTGGTGTGAACACTTCATCTTTAATGCAAGACAAGAGGGAATGAATGCATCAGGAGAGGGTTAAGTTGAACATTAGAATTTCCCAACTATAAGCAGTCTTCATAAGACAAATTCCTTATTTTATTTGCCTCAAAATGTATTTTCCTGCCTCCTTTTTCATTGCCTACCAAGCCCAAAGAAAACAGACAGGAAGCCAAGGCTTGGTAATATGAGTGTAGCTGTCTCCACGGCCAAACATGTTCCAACGAGGCCCATTAACTGAATGGCACCCACCACCCTATTTCCTGCCAGTGTAAGCTGTGAGCATCTGCTATAGCCGAGGAGCTAGACCCAGTCAAAAACATAATCAGAAAAAAACTAAGGATGTGTGTTGCTAATGATTGTTTTCTCAAAAAGGACTTTTAAAGGTGATTCAAAACAATCCCTCTATCCCTGCTCATAAGGTGGTTGCAGATGAAGTGCCTGAGGCCTGCAGAGGAACTATAACTAAAGTGCAGCCCTCAACTATTGGCCAGCTTGGCTAGGATGAGACTACATGTGAAGTGAGCTTTCCATTCATTATTGGGTACCATCAATGTTGGCTTCCTGCCTTCTCCAAATTGCTATAGGAAACTAAAAGTACCTAGATCATATAGTAAGACATTTAAGAAGTAATCCCAGTGAAGGATCAGGCTGATTTTCAAAATAAGCAGAAATAGTAGCAAAGATAATAACTCACCCATTACCATAAACAAATGGCTGTAGCCTAATTTACTGAACTTCTAACATCAGTAGTCTTGCTGGGTCTAACTAGCTTCACAATCAGGGAATTATATAAATACTAGTCACACTTAAATGTATGGATTCTATTACACATGTACACACACAGTATTGGTATGGTGTTGATACAGCTATAAACATTAACAAGAAAGCTTATGGAATTGTCCCTGGAAGTTATTTTTTTAGTGGGCCATATTTTTCTGGAATGGCAGATTTCCTGAAGGCTGGAGAAAAGGCAGTGTAATCTTGCATGGCTCTTTTGTACCCTGGGACTTTATGTGGGGCATGGGTCATAAGAAAATTTAATAAGCTTTGCCTCTGCTTTCTACAGCCTTTTCATTAGGTTTTCATGGTGAATACATGAGATGTGAGCTCAGTGTGTGTGGATGGGTGGGTACATTTTTATGTTCCATGCTTTTAGTACTTAGAGAGTCCAGGAAAGAGTAAAAGGACTCTGACTAGCACTTAGAAATGAAAATTCTTGAGAAGAAAGTAAATGTTTAAAGCTTCAATGACTTTTTAGAAGTTATCAACAACAGCTACCAAGTCTCTGTAGACTAGTTCATGGAAGATGCCAGTATATACAAACACACATTTTTCCTGTAGCTCTTTACCCTTCATAGCAACCACCACAACCACAACAAAATTCTTACAGTACAATGCAAAACAAAAGCCAAACAGGTTCTTCATCTTTAGACCATGACAAATACCAGCTACCACTAAACCACATCAGGGTATACTCAAATGACAGGCTTAAAAGTGTATCGAAATCTTCAGCACCCAGGCAATCCCTTCAGAAACTGAGAACAAGAGAGACAAAGGAAACACTGACTTCAGTCAGGAGGGGGCATTCGGCCATGTTGTAGGGAAGACTGGACCTCACTCTCCAGACCAAAGAGGAGCTCTTCCAAGGAGGAAGAAGACATAAAGACTGGGAAACTTTGTTCATACTCTATGTAAAAGACTCAGCATCTGGGGAGAAGGCCCAATGAGTAAATCACTTGCTATGAAATTGTGAAGACAAGAATTTGTATCCTCTGAACCCAGGTAAATGCTGGGTGGGTGTGAAGTCCAGTACTCGGAAGGCAGCAAAGCAACTGGCTAATAAGACTAACCCATATTGGTGAGCTCTGAGTTCAACTGAGAGACTCTGCCTCAAGGAATAAGATGGAGAGCAGCTGAGGAAGACTCCCGACATCAACATCAAGCCTCCACGTGCAAACACGCATGTGTACGCATGCACACCTGAATGCATGTGTTCACAGATACATACCAGACACACACACACCCCACATGCACACATGCAAGCCTGCACACACACATGAGGGAAAAAAAGAGAATTTATACAAAAGTTCAGTCCTGCTTCCTTTTCTCTAGCTGCATCTTCTCCCTGGGGCAATCAACCTTCTAGACCAGCTGAATAAGAAAACTGCACCATAGAGGCTTGAAAGATACAGAAATCCAGGCCCTACAGCAGATGGATTAAGTCAGAACTACTTGGGGTAGGTCCTAGGAAAATGTTGCTCTTTTAAAAGCTCCATGTATTGGGGTTAGAGAGATGGCTCAGGGGTTAAGAGTGCTGACTGCTCTTGCAGAGGACCCAGGTTCGATTCTGAGTACCCACATGGACACTAAGAACTGTCTTTAAGCAGGACATGGTTGTGCACGCCTTTAATCCTAGCACTTGGGAGGTGGAGGCAGGTGAATCTCTATGAGTTCAAGGCCAGCCTGGTCTACAGAGTAAGTTCCAGGCCAGCTGGGGCTACAGGGAGACCCTGTCTCAAAAAGACCAAAAATAAATAAATAAATACATACATAAATACAATTTTTAAAATCTCCATGTATTTTAATGTGTAAACAGGACTAAAAACCACTGTCAAAGATAGTTTGAGTTCCACCATAAATGTCACCTATTCAGACCAATAACTCCTACTGACATTTCTGAGTGGAGCACTGACTTCTGTCCTAAGTCCCAGGCTTGTATGTCTCATTGCCTGCTTGACAGATCCCCTGAGATACATCACCGGTATCTTAAATATAGTATCTTCAAAATGGAGTTCTTAAGTCTCTCTCCAAATCATCCTATGCCTCCCCTACAGTCCCTAGTATCAGTGACCGTCACTAGCCCATTCAGTTGCTTACAGCCAAGAATTTAGACATCTTTCTTGATTTCCCCTTCACTCCCCACATTCAATCCCTCACCAAGTCATGCATTTGTCTTCATTCTCTATCTCATATCTACTCAGAGCTTTGCATTTCTCCTGTCACAACCCTAGTCCAACAACCCATCCATCTCTCCAGATTATTCGGCATTGTCCCATGCTTGTGGGATGTAGTCTCCTTGATTTTCCATATGGTCTTCTCTTCATAGCCCTTAGACCTGGGGTGGATACCACCTCCTTATAGAAACCTAGCCTGCTGCCCGTAACCAAAGTATGTTCTCACTCTCTTGAGCATAGCCTTCATTTCTTTCATGGTAATTGTCACAATCTGTAATTATCCTGGATATTTATTTGTCTCTCTTGAAAGACTGTAAGTCCCATGAGAATGAATTTTCTGTCTCTTGTGCACAGCTAAAATCTTGTAATCCAGGCGGTGCCTGTTATATAGTAGGTGTTCAATAAATATTTATGCAAGGAATGAATGGGTGACTATACTCTTGTAGATAAATGCCTTAATTAGAAAATATGTACTGTATAGGAGATTGTATTACAACAGAATCTCAAAAAAAAAAAAAGCCTCATTTTTTTTGCAACATAATGAAGCCAGTAGGCAAAGCCTTTCTTTAAACACAGGCCTTATTGGTACTTCCTGTAAAATTGAACTAAAGGACAGTCATTTAAGCAAAAGCTCACTTGCCTTCTCAAAAACTCCATTTTCTCTCACTATAATTCTCAAGCATTGTTGAAAGCCATTGCAAATCAGAGAGATGAAAAGGGTAACAGATATAATTTAGACTCTAAATTTTAGAGCAGTGTGTTTCCCTTACGTACAAGGGCCCTGAGTCCGGAAGAAAGAGATGTGACTTCCTCAAAGTCACATGGATAGTGGTGGGACTAGCACTCAGGTTCCCCGATTGCTAGTCTAATGTTTTCTCTCTGGTTGCCAACCAGCTTATTTTAGAACATAACAGTGCAGCCGAAGTCTTTCAGGGGAAATCATGACCAAGATGAATTTAAAATGGAAAAAAAGTCATTTTCAGAAAAGATTTCTTTCAAAAAGTCCAGTGTGTGTGGGTGAATATGACTTTTGTTGCGATCAATTCAGGGACACAAGAAGAAAGCATGACCAAAAGGTCACTGCATTCACATATGCTTAAAGCTAGGACACATGGGGAACCACTAAGCCACTGGGCAGAGTCTAGCAAACCCTCCCACCGATCCTTATACACAATGAAGGCTGTAACTTCCACTTTCAAAAATCATATATCTGAAGCCAAATAATAAAGTAAATGTGGCTCAAAAATGAGATGGTAGGTCAACACCATATAATATTTTCATGTATGTTTAAAACCTTTTCATTATAAAAAGCTAACAGCAATAATAAATGGCAATATGGGAAGGACAGGGGTGCAACTGTTTTTGACTAAAGGAAAAAGTCACTGATGAGACCATTATACCCATCCTTCAAGGCCTAGTAGGATTTTGATAAGCAGTGATGGAAGGGAGATAGCTAGCTATGGGCACATGACAGAAACATGATAATAAATATCTTGTGAGACCAGACAATGTTGAAAATATATGATATTAATCTAAGCCAAGGCACACCATCCAATCACTTGATAACTCTAGGCTAGGCATTGATTCTTTAAAGCTATGCAATACATTATAGAAATCTGCCCTTTCAAGACAGATCTCCTGACCTATAAAATGATATTTGACAGCCCACAAACCTCCCTGCCATGCCTGCGGCCTTCTCTGAAGGAGAGAAGTGACTGGGGAAATGTTAGCTAATTTTGTTGTCACCAAGTATGTGACACAAGGCGATCTGGTCTAACACTCCAGGTCTGAAGCCACAGGATGTAACAGTTTAAAGATATTGTGACATCTCTCCTCAAAATGAAAAGAAAGGAAGGAGAGCACTTACATCAGTTACCATTTTTCAGAGTAAATTTGCTGTCTGTCAGCAAATCTGTTATTCTGCAGCAGTTATGGAACAAACTAACGGGGCACTTTAGTTCTAATTTCTGACCAGAGATCAGTCCAACAAGAAATATATCTGTAGGGAGGAAAGCCATGCTTCCAAAGCTTGTATGTATTTAGCACCATCTCCTCTCACAAGGTACTTATTTTCACCTTTCTGTCACTTGCCCTCTAGTAAGCTTCTCTTGGAAGTGTGCACCTGAGAAGGGACCTTGGTGCAACTTAGCATTTCAGATGATGGTTTCTGGCAAAGTCAAAGCAATAGGGAAGACTTTTAGGAAAGCTCTACAAAGAGCAGACCCAAATCATCTGTAACAACTGAGGTTTGGGGTTTTTAAATTTTTTTATTTATTATTTTTTTATGTGTATGAATGTACTGTCTGCATGTAGGTTGGTGCACCTGTGTCGTGCAATGCCATGGAGGTCAGAAGAGGGCTTTGGATTCCCCTGGAACTGGAGTTAAAGACGATTCTTAGCTGTCACGTGGGTGCTGGGAATCGAACCCGGGTCCTCTGCAAGAGCAGTTGGTGTTCTTAACCACTGATCCATCTCTCCAGCTCTCGACAACTGAGGTTTTAAACTAAATATCTTGATTTTCCATGTCCCTACACAGGTGGTGTGAAAATGGAAATGCTCTTGAGAAAAGTGAACCCCCCCGTCTGTTTACATTCCAATGTCCACATTTCACCAGTGTTTGTGGATATTTAGAAAACAAGGACCTATAGACTCATACAATATTTAGTCTTCTTTCTCATCCCTCATTCCAAATAGTCCCAACCAGGTTCACCTCTGGCATCCTCATTTCTAGTAACATCTCCATTTCCTGGTCTTCCAGGCCCCTAATCCATCTTAAGTATGTCTCTGATACCCTACAGTACATGTCATCCACTCAAGGCCATTGCTATACTAAGGATTGGACCCTTATTCCCCATCTCCCTCACAGCTACTCCTAAGCTGTAGCCTATGATTCACACACCAAAGTAGTAGCACCCTGACACATCTGAAAGGATACCAGCCAGTCATTTGATCCCAGGATAGGATTTAATTGGGCTCCGATGCTCAGTTTCTTCACCTACCAGAACCAAAGGGTGATTTTCCACAACTCCTAACATTGTTTCTGTCCCCCTAACCCTAAACACTCAATGCTACTTACCTGCTCAGATTCACCTACCTGAATTGACACTACTCCACCCAACCCCTTCGGAGCCCAGCCAGGGAGAACCTGGAAACATGGTCCCAGTGTTTGCTGTCACTCTTGGTTGCCATGGCTCCACATCTTCAGCCCATGCTCAGTTCACACTGGTTCTTCAAAGGGATCTGATGCCTTCATTCATCCAAGCTGTCCTCTCAACTAGGCACACATTCTCCCATAAACCACACTTGACAAAATCTCTCTCCACTCTTGGGTACCTGGACAAGACTTCTATATTAAGCTTCACCCACCCAGGGCTCAGGGACCATTGCAGAGGAGGGGGCAGAAAGATTGTAAGAGCCAGGGAGGAGGAGCATGACCATATGGAAACAGAGTGTTACAAGCTCCTGGGACCCTGCTCATATGTACCTATAGCAATGGTGTCAACATGCACAAGACCCATGCAAATTCAAGCAGACAAAACCCAGCACAGAACTTCAGAAATAGGCAGCAGACCCCCAGCTCATTAATGCTGGATGGGGAAGAGCTGATCTTCTTAAAGAGAGGGACTCTAGATAGGCTGACTAGACCTCAGTAGATGAACTTACCCTGAGGGAAGTCTAGGGACAGGGACACTAACTTGACTCAATAGACCATAACACAAATGACAGAATGCACAAATTCCAGTGGAGGGGGTTATGGGTGGGTACCAGGGAGGAAGGAGGTATAAAGATGATTAAGATGTTCTGTATGAAATACACAAAAATTCAATTAAAAAACTTACCACAAAATCTCTTTCTATTCTTAACTTGGTCAACACTTCATCTTAGTCTTTATTGAATGCAGTGTCTTAGACCAATAGGCCATCCTGACTTTCTGGGATCTTTTGTCTGTGTTATTCCCCCTGGTTTCTATCTCAGCAGCTGAAAGAAACTACAACTGTATTTTTTGTCCATGGTACATGGTTACACTTAGGTTCAGGAGGCACCGAATAAGCATTAGCTTGCTATGAATTAACATAAAATGCGCATGCAAAATTCCAAACCCTATTATTCTAGATTTTCCTCAGTTTGTAGACACCCCTTGGGGATGGTATCATGAGCTCCGTCTAGCACAATCTTATGGAGAAGGTACAGAATGCTTATTGAGTTAGCAAAGAAGAACATGGATGAACTTCAAATGATCTCTCCTTTTGTCCAGTAGAAGACAGAGAGGATGGGATGGAAAGCTGGCTATTGAGAAAGATTTCCCACAGTAAAATTGATGAGTCTCTACTCTTTGCTGGGAATGGGTGCTGCTGAGTCATGTTTTTTTCCTAAGAGTATACTGTCTGGTTCAAGTCAAAAGCTATTTCTGGACTAGAATAAATGAAAGGCACTTAGAAACTGTTTTCATATTTAAGGCCTCTAGCCACTCTGAGCCACTGCATAAGAACAGTCATGCAAGTATGACCCGGGACAGCTCGGGCGAGGAGACAGCCCTAGAGCAATGTTAGTGTATGGCTGGAGACAGTGGACCACAGACCATAAACAAATCTCTTTCCAGGAGATTCTCTTCTATGGCATTTCAAAAATGAGCTTCTCTCAAAGGGCCTCGCTTAATATATAAACCAATTTCTAAAAAAAATATAATCATAATCACTACCACAGCATATTCAAGTACTCCCTTTCAGCCCTTAAACAGAGTCAGGCATGTAGGATTCAGGGTTTATCAAGAAAGAAGACAGGAAGAACAACTTCACCCAAGAGAGGTCTGAAGCTTTTCCAGTCTTTTGGGTAAAATATAACCATGGAAAAGAAAAATATAATCTACTCCAGAGACATAATTACATAGTTAAGCCATCGACTCTGAGGAAATCTTCTAGGAACTGTGGTTCATCTTTAAAAAATGTTAAAAGCTAAATTTACTTTCTTTTGATAAGAGGCAACAGTTTAGCGATATAAATCTCTCTTAATTGCAAATAAAGTCTTTAAAAAAATACAATTAGATATGTGAGAGAGGAAATTGAAGACCTGTCCATTTTCCTGCCCATTTCAAAATGTACACTTCTGAAAGTTAAGAAATCACCAGTACTAATCCTAGCACTTCGGAGGCAGAGGCAGGCAGATCTTTGTGAGTTCAAGGCCAGCCTGGCCTACAGAGTGAGTTCCAGGACAGCTGGGGCTATAGGGAGACGCTGTCTCAAAAAAAAAAAAAAAGAAAGAAAGAAAGAAAGAAAGAAATTAATTCAAGATCTTTCAGTAAACATGCAAATGAATTTATGACATATAATTTACATATGTATGAATTTAAGTTCCATTATAACTTCTTTTTTTAATTTTTTATTTATTTTCGTATGTGTATGAATGTACAGTCTGCATGTAGGTTTGTGCACCCATGTCGTGCAATGCTGCGGAGGTCAGAAGAGGGTGTCAGATTCCCCTAGAACTGGAGTTAAAGACAGTTTTCAGCTGCCATGTGGGTGCTGGGAATCAAACCCGGGTCCTCTGCAAGAGCAGTCAGTGCTCTTAACCACTAGGCCATCTTTCCAGCCCCTCATTATAACTTCTTTAGGAGGTAGTAAATCACATCAACAAAGCATAAAGTATCTCAAGACAAGACAATGCAATCCAACCAGTCTATTATCAGTCACACATCAGAAAATAAATGAACTTCAGATAGTTAAGGAAAAAGACACCATAGTATAGGTGGTTGAAAGAGAAATAAGGGTTTTGTTGTTGTTTGGTTGTTTATTTATTTGGTTGGTTTGGGGATCAAATCCAGGGCCTTGCACAAGCTAGGCAAGCACTGGACCACTGAGCTACATCTCCAGAGAAAAAATGGATTCTCCAGCTGACCTGGAACTGACTATGTAGATCAGGTTGACCTCCACCTCACAGAGATCTGCCTGCCTGTGCCTCTGCCTCCTGAGCATTGGGAAGAAGGCATGGGCCATCACACCTAGCCTGAGGAAAAGGACTTAAGAATTTACACAAAAGACCATAGGAGGAGACTTGAGATGACAACAGACCTCATCTGCCTGCTGCTTCTAAGGGATAGTCTTTCTCCTTAGCTCCCATCAAAAGGAAATTTATATGAAATTTTCAGAGCTAGAAAAGAATATAATATGGACTTTACAAGATCAGGTATTTATTGTTTGTTGTTTATTTGTTTGTGTGTTTGTTTGTGTGCCACAGCACAGATGTAGAGGCCAGAGGCCAACTTGCAGGAGTTTGGTTTCTCCTTTCATAGTATGTGCATGGGGAATGAACTCGGGCTTGGTGGCAAACACTTCTACCTGCTGAGGCAATCACTGACCCCCAAAGCAAACTCTTTACTGTAGAAAATAATTAATGCCCCCCAAAATATTACTGACTTAATGAAGTCATGGAACTCAGCAGTGATAAAGGTAGCCACTCCCCTGGCCTGTTATAGCCAAACTACCATCATAGAAAAGACCAAAAAGAGAAGGAATGGAAGCCGATGGAATAGAATGAGGAAAAGCAGAGAAGGTTATTGCAAGGATTTAATAGCACTGTACTCAGCAGGTCTGATTCTGGTACCTAGGACACAATTTTATCCTGCAAATTATATCTCAATGTCCAACATCATCCTGGGCCACCTGAATTGTCATCCCTCCCTTTAACTCCTTGGGACTCCTTGTACTCTATGCATATTTACCTCTCAATACTTATAAAACTTGAGTGTAATTCTGGAAATGGGTCTCCCTGTAGCCCCAGCTGGCCTAGAACTCACTACATAGACCAGCCTGGCTTCCATCTCACAGAGAGTCACCTGCCTCTGCTTCCTGAGTACTTGAATTAAAGGCCTGTGACACCACGCCCCTGGCTCTTCCTTTGCTTTCTTCAACTATGTGTTCACACATACCAGTTCTTTGTTTTACAGATGCTTATAGAGATCTCACTAAGAGATGTGAAGGTTTTTTCTTTTTTTTTTTTTTTTGTTTTGTTTTGTTTTGTTTTGTTGTCTTTTTCAGACAGGGTCTCCCTTTAGTCCCAGCTGGCTTGGAGCTCACTATGTAGACCAGGCGGGCCTTGAACTCAGAGAGATCTGCCTGCCTCTGCCTCCTGAGTGCTGGGCTTTTTTGTTTTGTTTTGTTTTGTTGTCTTTTTCAGACAGGGTCTCCCTTTAGTCCCAGCTGGCTTGGAGCTCACTATGTAGACCAGGTGGGCCTTGAACTCAGAGAGATCTGCCTGCCTCTGCCTCCTGAGTGCTGGGCTTAAAGGCATTCGCCACCACGCCCTGTGTGAAGTTATTTTTACTGGTAAGGTTTTAGCAGTGGAAATGGTTAGTTTTCCATGGCCGAACAAGAACATCATTGTTTATTTGCCAGTGATCCAGCTAAACTTAGATGGCAATAGGCTTCAAAAGTCTAGTGACAACCAGGCCACAGATTGTCACACAACCCTGGATCCTAGGCCCATTTTCATGAGCATGCATGCTGTTTCTCTTTCATTATTATGACTTGGTATATGTATTTGGGGAAGGGAGATAAGTATTAAGAGGTATGAAGCACTCCTCTCTTGGACTTGCTACTCCTAGCCGTATAACATTATTCTCAATTCTCCCATTTCTGTAACAGGAAGAAAATGTCAAATAGTATAAGCAGGAGAAAATTCAGCCAGCTCCCGCAGACTGGTCTTGCTGTGTCAAATGGAAGTGAAGATCACAGAAGAAAACAGAAAAAGACAGGGGGAAAGATGGGGGTGGGATTTCTTGCTTAAACTGAACCTGTTCCAGCTGGCAAGGAGAGATGGTTTTCTTAATGCTTGGGAAACCTGATTACTTTTTTAAAAGGAATGAAGAAGAGGGAGATGTAAACACAGCCATTAAAACAGATTTAAGACACTTAGTTTTAATCTAGTCTAAGGCCTCTCAGATTGTATGCTGCTCTGTGATTCTCTGCTTGTAAGGCATCACAATGGTACATTGGTGTCCATATCCTCAAACCAGTAAATGTGGTCAGCTGAGCTCTGTGGTTTACCTTCTCAGGTCAGGCATGAACAAAACAGCAGCTTAAGCAGTAATAAATATATGTCTGTTATGTACTGTGTCTGTCAGATGTCTGTTTTACTACATCAAGGGACTATTGTGTTTATATCTACACAAACATGATTAAACAAGAGATGTCTTTGAAACAAGCCCCTAATAAAACTCAGATGGGTAAGGAGCTGAAAAACACAGTCAACAATATAAAATAAAACTTATTTCTCTCTAAGCTACAAGGGTAACGCGAGATAAACTCCAAAATAAAAGTTTTTATAAGTGAAGCTCAATGGATTACCTCATATATCAGCACTTTCTTCCAACGGAATAGCATTTAGGCACCTATCCATCCACTCTTCCTTAATGCTATTGCACAATTTACTAGCCTTGATAGACAGATAATTGCTCTGTTCAGCCATGTGTAATGAAGGGAGTCTACTGTGTTAATCCTAGGATTCTTATCTTCTGTGAACTCTGATTAAGGAACTGAAAACTCTCCCTCTTCGTTCCAAAACTACTGGAGTTGACTCTCATATTCAGATTGGCTGAAGTTCTTTTTACATTCCACTGTCACTTCAGGTGCCAAGTATTCTGAACAGGATCATATTATTGTTTTCTAAAATTCAGAGTAGTGTTAAATGGTATAAGAAGACAGCAAGTTTGGCCCCCTTTTAGAAAACTATTGGGGTTGGAGAGATAGCTCAGCACTTAAGGGCACTGGTTGCTCTTGCAGAGGACCCAGGTTTGATTCCCAACACCCACATGGCAGCTGACAAACATCCATAACTTCAATTCAGGGGATTCAACAACATATTCTGACCTCCACAGGCACTGCAAGACATGGGTACACTTATATACATGCAAGCAATACACTCATACACACAAAATAAAAATAATAAATAAAAAGGTTCTTAAAAAGGAAAGTAAATGGTTTTCAAGCCAAAGGAAAAGTGGGATGAGCTAGATTAATATTTTTAATATACTTTTATTGATGTTTTACGTATTTTATACATCATTTTTCAGTTCAATTTAGACATATTCCCCTTTCCCTTCCCCCACCCCAGTTCATGCATTCTGCCATACATGTCCTGTACCTTTCTCTCAGTCTTTTTAAAATTTTTCTCTGCAGAGGTTTATTGTTTTGGGCAGAATTTAACTGTATTAATCCATTGTTTGACCCAGTCCTTATGTTGTTATTGTTCCCTCCCATTTGTATTCTCCAAAATATGTCTATAAAAATGTCATATATGTACCAGAATTATGTCTTCTGGGAATAAACTGTATGTTACCTCTGAAATATGTTTAGGAATTCACATTTTCCCTTTAATTTTATATTAGTCTAAAATATGAATATATACCTTCCACTCATATACATTAACTACCATGTCTGAAAATAAGTGGTAAATTAATATTTTTTAAATTTACAAGGGATTAAAGTTAAAACATTTTTTTTTGGTCTTTTCGAGACAGGGTTTCCCTGTAGTCCCAGCTGTCCTGGAACTTGCTATGTAGACCAGGCTGGCCTTGACCTCACAGAGATCTGCCTGCCTCTGCCTCCCAAGTGCTAGGATTAAAGACGTGTGCCACCAAGCCTGGCTAAAGTTAAAACATTTTTATTTCAAAAGCAAGTTTAGTGGTAGTTTGTGGATTTCTGCCTGCTGGCTTCATGCTAAATAATCAGTTGTGATGGTTTGCTGAAGTTGTTCTTTTTGGCAAGTAAAACATACAATGTATATATCTTCTACACATACATATTTATGAGTACAAATTTATATCGTCTCTAGCATATGATACATGTATATGAACGGACAGAGAGGGAAAGTCCAGCCAAGTAGAGAGCGTGCTGCTGACATGAGTTCTGGGTCTCACTGCAAGTGGAGATGCTGCTCTCTTGAGGTTCAACAGGCTTTACAATTCTCCATGTGCAATATGCACCAAAACAACAAAAAGACTCTAGTCCTTGAACAAACCTTTCCTTACAGTATGCAGTACCCATCCTTCCACCTCATTAGATAGATGCCTTTGTTTTATTTCAAAATGCCGCATGCTTAAGGACTGATAAAATTCACTGGAAAAGCAATCTAGAAAAGTAGACTAACCAATTAAAGAACATCACCATTGAACTATTTCCTTTCTTGGTTGCGCCTGTTTCATGGGTCTTACACTGAGATGTTCTCAGAAATTATATTCTTTCTGCTCAGTACACACACTCTTCCCAACAATTAACTATCCTAATGGCTAACAGCTCTTACTAACGATCCTTATAACTCTACAGTGGAACTGTGCTACAGAAGTGATCATTGTTCCAAATATAAGGAGAGAGCAAGGGACTCAAAAGAGCTGTGGAGGGCTGGAGAGATGGTCTAGCAGTTAAGAGCGCCGACCGCTCTTACAGAGGACCCGGGTTCGATCCCCAGCACCCACATGGCGGCTGAGAACCATCTGAAACTCCAATTCCAGGAGAACTCCAGTTCCAGGGGAATCCGAGACCCTCTTCTGACCTCCGCGGCATTGCACGACACGGGTGCACAGACCTGCATGCAGACAGTACATTGATACACATACGGAAATAAATAAAAAATTAAAAAAAATAATTTTAAAAAGAGCTGTGGAAATGCACAAAGCATCAATAAAAAAAAAAAGTTTAAAAAAAAAAAAAGAGCTGTGGGTTACACTACTAGTGGCAAGCCATGAACTTGTACAAAACAGCAAGCTGTCTAACCCATTTTAAAGAATCAGCAATATGGGGGCTGGAGAGATGGTTCAGTGGTAAAGAGCACTGGTTGCTCTTGCACCGGATCCAGGTTTGATTCCCAGCACCCACATGGTAGCTAATGTTCATCCATAATTCCAGTTCCAGGGGAATCCAATGCCTTCTGACTCCTAGGGCAATGCACAACACAGGTGCACTTACACACATGCAGGCAATACACCCATACACATAAAATAAAAATAATAAATAAAATATTTTTAAAAAGAACCAGCAATATTAGGGATTCCTTTCCTAATACTCTGTAGACCAGGCTGGCCTTGATCTCATAGAGATCCACCTGCCTCTGCCAACTCCTTTCTTAATACTATGGACATGCACACACACACGCACACACACACACACACACACACACACACACATTTAGTGAATGTAATACAATAATTTAAAGCTGGACCTGACTGTATAAGGAGCAAGAAAACCTGGGATTCCACTCCTGCCTGTTTTGCTACTAACTGACTTGCATGGCCACAGGCAATACTCTGTCATCTCAATGACTCAGCATTCTAATCATTCAAATGAGGATCACTGAAGGATGTCATCAGAATGAATTGAATAAAAAGACAAGAGTGCTACACAGTACAACTACTGTGCAAATACAATAACTCATCAAGAAAAATGTCCAGATTATGTACCATGAACTAATGGGCTTACAATATACTGAGGGATATACCACAAAAGCCAATAAACACGACAAGGTAAGAAGAGCACATTCAAGGTATAAACAGCAACTACAGGAGACCCAGAAAATAAGTGCTTAATTTCTAAGAGCAGTCAAGAAGCCTTCCCAAAGGAGATACCCTTTGAGTAGATTGAAAGTGTATAGAATTCAGTCAAGCAAATGCACAAGACATTGCAACCAGAAGGAACAGCAGGTGCAAAAGCAGAGATAAGAAAATACAGAGTGAAGCAATTTGGCAAGATTGGCACTCAGCCACAGCCCTGTGGGTGGAAGGCAGTTGAGCAGATCGGATACTGAAGGGCCTTGTCATTATGCCGCAGTGTCTGAACTTCATCCTACAAATAACAGGAGCCACTCGAAGTATTGAAAGTAAGGGTATGCTGTGCGCTGGTTACAGTTTAGGGAGACCATGGTATTCACGGGGGAAGACAGATGACCAGGGAGTCTCGCTAGAGGAAAAAAAAAAACTAGGAAATTATTTTTACATTGTAGGCAGAGAGGTACTCACAGGTAGAAGGGAATGCATGTGAACTTGATCAGAAGTCTAAGCATGTGCACAATGGAATAATTAGATGTAAAGAAGAGAAGATGAGGGAGGCATGGGTTTTGTTTGGTTGACTGGGTGAGATGTGGGGAGCTCAAAACTGCAAAAACTGAAGGAAATTCATGTTTGGGCAGAGAAGACCAGCCCCAGTGGAGATTGGGACAGATGCTGGTAAAGACACCAGGAAGCAACTGGAAATATTGGCCTGCCATTCAGAAGAGGCACATGTCCTTCAAAAATTCAATGGGAACATGAAGCCAATGATGGGAATGAGGGCAGGGAAACAGACCAAGAATGGGTGGAAGAAAGTGTCCTCGGGGACGCTTGGTGGGCACAGCACAAAAGAGAAGGCAGAGAAGATGTCTAGGAAGGAGAAGCAGGAAGAGGAGCCAGTGGTCCGAAGACCAGGGAGCAGGCAGCAGCCTCCTAGAGGGTAAGCACCAGGAAGCAGTCCCCCAAACAGCTCTGAATCTCCTCTTCTGTTGCTATAAGGGTGTGTGGGGGGGAACTTGCCAACAGAGCTTTGTTTTCTGGGGCCAAGGATATGAAGTTAATTTGGTCACAATGGTTAAAAGAAGCATTATCTTCCACTCACTCCACATCCATTCCCAAGAGACCTTGCTGATGATACCCAGTGGCTTTGAGTTCTTCCAACTGCCAAAAACACAACTCCAGTCTCTCCTCAACTTTAGACACCTGTGTCTAGTTGCTTCATTTAAAAATATTTTGCATATTTATTTTCATTTTACGTGTATGAGTGTATTGCCTGCACGTGTATAAGTGCACCCACATTGCGCAATGCCAGTGGAGGTCAGAAAAGACTGTCAGATTCCCCTGGAAGGGGAGTTAGGGATGGTTATTAATTGCCAAATGGGTGCTGGGAATCAAACCTGGATCCTCTGCAAGAGCAGCCAATGCTCTTAACCTCTGAGCCATCTCTCCAGCCTCTCTGGCTGCTTCTTAGGCATCTTTCTGTAATAACTCTAAGGGTGATGAAAAATATGTTCAGTGTCTTCTGAGTTCAACCCTAGTCATGTTGTTTTAAAGAAATGGGAGAAATATCTGGCTTAAAAACATTGAAGACATGGTAATCAGTCTTTTCTGGGCCAAGACAGGACTATGGGTCTGTGCCTCTAGATTGCACAGACCACAGAGTGAGCAAAACTGTTCTAGTCTAATATTACATTGAGAATGTTCTGATTAGAACCAGCATCCAGAATGTAGGAGAGTACAAGAAAGCACAAAATGAGGGGCAAACTTCTCTAAAATTAACCATCCTCCCCAGCGTATTTTCTGAGCAAGTTTCTCGCTCCCAAAGGCTCCCTGAATTTCACGGGATAGTTTATGTGACCACTTTTTAAATTCTTATTTATCTTTATTTTATGTATGGGAGTGCTTCACATGCACATACGTAAGTATATCTGTACATGTATGCAATGCTCATGGAGGTGAGAAAAGGGTGCTGGATCCTCTGGAACTGGAGTTAAGTACAGTTGTTAGTTGCCTTGTGGTGCTCGGAATTGAATCTGGGTCCTTACCAAGAGCAGCCAATGCTTTTAACTGCTGGGCCATCTCTCCAGCTCTATGTTTATATGACCGTTGTTTATCCTACCATTTGCCACTCTAATAAGCTTAATTAAGGGAAATGTGAGAACAAAATAGACTCAACCTGCTTTCTCTACATTTCTGCAGTTTTACTTCTGCTGTCTATCATAAAATAATAATGAGGAGGGAAGAAAAGACTCCATCTCCTCAGATGGATATACAGCAAGGACTCAATGCAAATACTATGAGCTGTATCATTTAAAGAGCTACAAACTTAATAAGCACAAATCAAATAACTTAGGAAAGTCAGAGCCACCAAATTGGCCTGAAGACTTCTGGATCTCTTCCTTTTTTCCAACTAAATTCTAGAACAATTTAGAAAACCACTAAGAAAACAAATATGATTATTACTTCGACTGATTTGTTAATGGATTTTTTTTTTCTCCATTCAAAATAAGCCCTAGACTGGTCTGTAATTTCTTGTACCAGTTTACAAGTTAAATTCATATTCCTTTACACTAACCTGAAAATAAATTTTAATATGTATGAAGGGGGTTCACTGAATAGCCTGATATATTTTATTCAATCAGATTATACTCAATTGGATGTCGAAAATGTACAAGGCATTATCATTTCAGTACTGGAACAGCTTAGCAACTGCAACTGAGATAGCACTGAACAATAAGTAGATTGTGTATTAATTGAGAAAAAAAAACACATGTTGGTTGAGTTAGAAGGGACTACCTGGGACACAGCAAAAATATGTGACATTCCATTTCCATGCCTTACCATCTGTCAAGAGATCTGTGAAAAGAGCCAGGGACAAGATGGAGGAAGGGGCTAATGACAAAAATGAAAATTACACAGTGTCAGTCTTTAGCCACAAACTACCTGCCTAGAATGTTATATCAGAAAATTTCTGCCCATAAGTCTAACTATGGCCCAAACAAAAGCCACAGCTCTCCTGAGCTTCCACCCTCCAGGTTCTTGGGCCCTTCCTCCTTTCCTACCACAGGATCACAGCCATGAATATCTAAGCCTTATCTGGCTCAGAGTAAGTTTCTCAAGTTTCTTTTTAGTTTCCTTCTGAACCATGTGATGGGTCAGAGATGACTATACACTTTTAAAACGATGAGTGGTAGGTACCCAACAAGATCTCGTTGAATAAACGAAGGATGGGTCTGTGACTGAAGGAGTTTAACTGCAAGAAACACTTTAATCTAGTGTAAAATAAAATAAACCACAGTCTTCACGACAAAGCAGCAAGGCAAATTTGAGGCTTCTGCTGCCTCAGCTATTCACAGAGCTAAGCTATCCTGCCTTCTTCCTCTCACACATAAAACAAAAAGCTGGACTTAACTCTCCTCAGGGAGACATTTCAACTTCCTAGCATTGCCAACAGCCAGGCGAAGCTCTATAGATAGATTCTGATAAGATTTCTGGTTTATGAACAGACACAAACAAGTATCAATGGCTTGCTTATATTCCTTCTACCAGCGAAGACTAACTTCCCCAACGCCAATGAAACCCTCAGTGACTGCACCTTATCCTGTACTTAAATACATGCAGAAAGCTGTAAAATGGTGTCAGTATTATTTAAAAGATTTACATAACTTCATTCAGTCATTCCCAAATATTCCCTAGCCATGACACACCTGCAAACCTGCTCACCCAGCCTTGCAGTCTAGCAGAGCTCTCTGGAGCACACAACACTATGGCAAATAGCCAGCTCAGAGAAAACTTTCATAGACATTCATGCTGGGCAAGAAAAAATGTGGGAAAAGCAATTGAATGTGCTCTGCTTAGACAGAATGGGATTATCCTGATGTTAAGATTTGTCTCTAGTGTTGACGAATC
Organism: Rhizomys pruinosus; assembly: GCA_009823505.1. Classification (NCBI taxonomy): domain Eukaryota; kingdom Metazoa; phylum Chordata; class Mammalia; order Rodentia; family Spalacidae; genus Rhizomys; species Rhizomys pruinosus. The sequence goes on along the minus strand of VZQC01013045.1, from coordinate 4,881,347 downwards.
ATGTTTTACTGAATTAGGGGCATTTTTTTTTTTTCTTTTAAGAACAAAATCTCTTGGCCCAGATAATAGTTGAAACAAGGTTTATACCTGAAGGAGTCATGAGCTGTTGTTTTGCCAGCTATGTTTCAGAGGACCTTATTCCTACCTGGTCACCATGACGACGTTATTAGAAAAAGCCAAGGAAACATTTGACTTTCACAACAAAAGCGTTTGTGACGCCTGGAATGAAAACTTGACATTCGTTCTCACACATATGTGACTCTTTTCAAGAACTCCTGACTCAAAATTTCGGAGGGAAGTGGCCCTGTAATAACATCTCTTCTGAGAATAGTGCCATATGGTTTTAACAGAGGTTTATTTCCTGAACCCAAAGAGGGCTGCTGATTCTCAATCCAAGGAAAATAATTATGCAGACAATTTCACTCTATTACTTTCAGTGAAATCCATTCTGTGTGGTCCACACATGCCTGCTGACACCTTCAAAGAGACATTAAGCCATTTTTATGTACCATACCCTTAATGGGTGGAATGCGAGAGGTAAATTTCCTTGAAGATTAGCCCCCGTCCTCATACATAAGGCACCATCACCCCCTACCTTTATTTGACTATCTTATGTTAATTCTCTATGTGGGTCAAGGAAAAGGAAAGAGATGAATAGAACCCCCAAGTTAAGTGACAACTAATTATCAGCTCGATATGAAACCAATAGACACATGCACACCAACACACACACACACACACACACACACACACACACACACACACACCAAGAACCAGAAATACTACATCTCCTAAAGTCAACAGAGGTTCTGGAAAATTACTTCAGACACAATTGGCAGGTGGGAGGGCCGGGGAGGGCAGAGCTGGGGGAATGGGAAGTACTCCCTTGTAGGATTTCTAGCAACATTTAACTGCTAACCTTAAACTAATCAGAAAAATAGGAAAATAAAATCCCTTCTGCACAAAAGCCGAACAATACAAATGTTGTAAAAATAAAGATTTAAACCAAAAAATACAATTATTAAAATAGTGCTTTCAAAAAAGACCACCCTTAAAGCTTAAGAACATTCCCTTAGAACGGAATATGCTCACTCGTTCCAGATTGCCCCTGAATCTGAATTTTAATACAGTAGTTGGTTACAAAAATGAATTCATTCTCCCTTTTAGACTATTAAATATCATCGAGTCTGAAAATGCACCAGTGAAAACTTTTTGCATTTTGCCAATATACTTGGAGTATTACGAAAAAAAAAAATCTTTCCCCGCTAAGATCTTTGCTTTCCAATATCCACCCACCTCTCTTTGAATCACTACAAAAACAACCTCCCCACTCAAAATAGTCAAGTTTCTCTAGCTGTTCACAGGAGTTTCACTAAAGTGAACCCAAATCGCAAATCTTTTTTAAAAGGAGAGATGGAGACAAAGACTGTAAGGAAAGTAGCGGCCAGACCCACAAGGTCAGAGTGGGAATGAGATACAAGGCAGGCAGGTGTGAACCACAAGGCAGGCCCAGGGGCTTCTCCAAGGCTGTTTTCTTTAGACTGCCTGGAAGTCTTGTCAAGAGACAGATGGCTGCTGCAAAGAGTATCTTCCACATTGGGTATCTGGGTTCTGTGACAGACAGCCCAGCCCTTGTGGAGTAGCCTATGCAACACATGGAGCACTTTGGAGGGAGTCCCTGGCAGGGTAGGGGAAAACTTAAGGATGCTTTTTCAGGGGAGAATAGAAGGAAATTCCAGCTTCATACCATTTAGCTAAACTCCCTCCCCCCTTTATTCACTTTTGCTATCTCTCCCTGGAGTCTACTTACTGACTGGACAGAGAAACCTTTCTCCCGGCTCTCGTTTCCAGTAATACTTTCACACCTTGATTTTTGCACCAGCCAACAACAGAGCTCTGTGTATTTTTGTTTTTAGCAATCTAGAGGATATTTAGATTTTTTTTAAAGTTAATCTTGAAGCTTCTTTAGAAGAGAGAGGAGAAAAAAAAAAAACTGCAAATGCCCTGGCTATGCATGAGAACTATGTTGCCAAGCAAGTTTGGTTGAATTTTCTTAAATAGTTGAACAGCAAATCTACTTAACCTTCATTTATCAGATTTCTCTTCTTAAAAATATTACCAGTACCAAAGCTCAAGGACAACAGTACAGTGGCTGAAATACCGGAAAAAAGACAGAGCTCTGTGAAAGAAGAAATGAAGGAAGAAGGAAGGAAGAGAGGGGAGAAAGAGAGAAAGAGGGAGATGGACAGAAAGGGAGGGAGAGATGGAGGGAGGGAAGAAAGAGAGAGAGAAAGAGAAAGAAATGAGAGAGAAGGACAGAAAGGGATGGAGGGAGGGAGGGAGGAGGGAGGGAGGGAGGGAGGGAGGGAGGGAGGGAGGGAGGGAGGGAGGGAGGGAGGGAGGGAAAGAAAGGAAACTAAGGGCTGAGCAGTTTACAGCAAGTACTGCTCTTGCAGAATTTGGTTCCCAGCGCCCATGTCAGGCAGTTACAAGACCTGTAACTCTAGCTGCTGAAAACACAAATCCAAGGCCTCTGGCCTCCTCAAGCACCTGCACTCACATGCACACTCTACCTCTCACACCAAAAGCCACAAACACATGCAATAAAAATAAATAAAGCCCTAGAACCCACATAAAGGTAGAAGAGAACCAACTCCACAAAGTTGTTCTCTGACATCCACAAGTGCGTTGTGGCATGTGTGCACATATAACAATAATAATAAATAAAAAGTTTTAAATAACACATCATCTTCTTGACTATTTTAAGTAAAGGCTGAGAGTATAGTTTAGTATTGTACTTAGCATGTAGAAGGCCTTGCGTTCAGTCCCTACCACCAATGATTTGTTTTAAATATGCCGAAAGTGAGGAGGTGTAGGTACTACCTTAGTTCTACACAGGGAGGAAGAGAAGGAAAAGGAACAGGAAGAGGTAGAGAGGGAAGAGGAGGAGGAGCGGGGTGGGGAGGGAAGGAGGAGTTGAAGGAAGAAGAGGAGGAAACAATATAAAAATTCTTCAGGAGTTTAAAAATACTATTCTCTGATTTACATCATCCAAGCACTAGTGGTTCACAGAGAAGGCATAACTCCTCCTTACAATCAACTCCTCCTTACAACTCCTTTGTTCTGGACCTGTTTTTTGATGTAACAAATCTATTGAAGATGGTATGTGGGAACCACTCCACAAAGAAATGAAAAACCTTGGTAGTAATCCCGTACTTCCATTCCCATTCCCAGCTCTTAAAGATCCCACTTCTCTAGGTGGTTCCTCTTTCTTCTTTCTTTCCTCTTTCTCTTTCTTTCCTTTCTTCTTTCTTTCTCTTCTTTCCTTCTTTTCTTCTTTCTTTCTTTCCTCCTCCCTCCCTCCCTCCCTCCCCTCCTTTTCTTTTTTCTTTCTCTCTTCACATGGTGCTAGGGACAAGCCCAGGGCTTCCTGACCAAGAAAGGAGCCCTCTACCCATTGAAATACATACCCCTCCCCCCGAATAGCATTGTTATGTAAACTTTCCTATGTCTCAAATTTGGGGGCTTGAACCTAACAAAAGTTCTAGAAAAGGTGTTAGGAGTAGGTTAAAAGGAACCAATTTGACTTTCCTAGAAATTGGTTGGTGTTCCCAAAAGCCACAGGACCCCACCTGGGTCTTCAGCTAACAAATTCAGGAGTGCCCATTGAGGCAGGTCTTGAGAAAAATGTATAAGTTGAGATCCCTAATCTTGTAAAGCTGAAATTCCCCCAGAAATCTGAAATGTTCTGAATGTTCACATGACACTCAAAAGGTTTCAGATTTTAGAACCCTGTGGATTTCAGATTTTTGGAACAGGAATTTTCAACTATCTATAAAAATAATGCAAAATCCAATAAACTCCAAGGTCTGAAGCCCCTCTGGTCCTAAGCACTTTGGATAAAGGATGCTGAGTTGTACTGCAAAGGGAACAGACCCAGAAGTTTTAATGTCCAAACTTGGGGATCCAGAGGGCACAGTTCCTGGGCCCAATGTGAAGAAAAAAAAAGACTAAAAAGACTCAGACAAATGTCCCAGATACCAGAGAAAAGACGATGTGATTCAAAGACAATCTTAGGAGAGAGCACCATCACTGTGGACCCTAAAGCCATGGTATCCTTGTCTGTAACCCTTTTCTGTTTTCTGTATTACATGTTCCATGCAATCTCTAGAAGGTTTTCCGAATTTCCTGGCTCTATGTAAAATCCCTGAAGATAGAGCATGTCTTTGTACTTTGCATTCAATAATGTCTCTTAGGCTATAAGATAGAGTTGGATTTTTTTTTTTTTTTTTGTCTTTTTGAGACAGGGTCTCCCTGTAGCCCCAGCTGTCCTGGAACTCACTCTGTAGACCAGGCTGGCCTTGAACTCACAAAGATCCGCCTGCCTCTGCCTCCCAAGTGCTAGGATTAAAGGCGTGCACCACCACGCCCAGCAGAGTTGGATTTTAATTGAGCAAATTCATCCAGAGACTTTTTTGTTTTTGTTTTTTATCAAGCTAGGGTTTGGGTAAAACTCAAATACATCTGAGGCAAGAGATGGAAAGAAAGTAATGAAAATTAGTCATGTCATTTAGCCATATCATTTCCTTGGATCACTTTGCATGGTTTTGAGATTCAACGAGAAATGCATCCTTTACTCAAAAAAAGCAAAAAAGGAAGAGTTGTTGAGTTCCTTATCATCCTAAACACTAACAATCCTTTGACTGACTAACACCTACCTTTTAACTCTTTAATACATAAAGACACAGCCATGGAAACTGCACACTGCTGAAATGCTGCAGTTGCATTGACAAAAAAATATATATATATATATATATCTACTTTTCCAGGAGCAGTGGTGATACAGTAGCTTAAATGTGTTTCTCATTGTCGAAGGGGTCTGATTTCTTTCATACGGATGTTGTTAGGAGGCTGAGGATTGGTGATGGAGTTAAGATGACAGAAAATGAAGCCATGGCAGGAAAGACTGCGCAAAAGCTCCACACTCCTCTAGTTAGAGATGAAAGGTGGGTGGACTGAGGACTGGGCTTTCCTAGCTCATGTCATCAGGGAGAGATGCTCAAAAAAGTTGAAAGCTTTTGGTTCTTGGAAATCTTACTTACTCCTCAGCCTATATGTGTTAGAAGGAGATCTTGAGGGAATTACCCACAGTGGTTTTGAGGTTTCTGAATAAAGAGGGGGAAGCAGGGAAATTGCACAGGCATCCTGATTGACTTCAAAGTTGATTTTATCTGCACATTTCAGAACTGATGAAGGAGAGGCACTTCATCCACATTTTCTCTACAACATTAGAATGCTGGTTTCATTTTGCTCCAAACTCTTGCTATGGGGAGAGAATGATCTTATCTTTAATAACAATTCCAGCGATCATATATTTGTAAATATGTATACAGCTCAAAGCATAGACTCACAGAATTTTGGTGTGCTTTTCTACTATTTGTAGGTAGAAGTTTGTGACATGAAGATAAAATATAAATATAATGTAAAAAGTAGGTTTTACATGCTAACACTAAGCCAAACATTGTTTTTGTTCTTCCACAAATATTCTTTCTAAATTACCAGTTTGTTAACTTACTAGGCACCTTGCTGCCAAACATTAGAACTTAGCCTCTTATAGTATGTGTTCTGGATTCTCCAGGAACTTGCAAGCTGCTAGGTAATATATGGCAGCTGTACATAAGCAACTACCATGAAGTAATATGTTTTAAGAACTGAAAAGTGTGACAGCCACAGTACTGCAAGACTTGAGACTGACAGACATTCCTCCTGAAGGAAAGCTTAATCCAGTGTGTACCATTTAGAGATGAGGTTTCTAGAGAGTAAGCTTTCGCCGGGCGTGGTGGCACACGCCTTTAATCCCAGTACTCAGGAGGCAGAGATAGGTGGATCTCTGTGGGTTCAAGGCCGGCCTGGTCTACTACAGAGCAAGCTCCAGGACACCTGGTACAAAAAGGGAGACCCTGTCTCAAAAATACCAAAAAAAGTGTAAAACCAGAGAGTAAGCTTTCTGAAGGTGGGAATGAAAGAAGCATTTTCAAAGCAAAAGACACTGGGGCTGGTGGTTAAGAACACTGGCTGCTCTTACAGAGGACTCGGGTTCAGTTCCCAGCATCCATATGGCAGCTAACAATTGCCGATAACTTGAGTTCTATAGGATGTGACACTCTCTTCTGACCTCTGAGGGCACTGCAGGACACAGATGCACTTACACACATTCAGGCAATATACTCATACACATGAAATAAAAATAAAATATTTTAAAATATAAGGATTATAAAAGGAGAATACTGAATAACTGATAGAAACAGATGCTGCCGCTAACACATTTAAGAATCATTGGACTAGAACATGTCTACTGGACTTATAAAGCTGGGACGGTGATAAGTTATTTCGAGCTTACAGAAAGAGACTTAGAAGGCTGTAATTAATTAATAGCATGGATACAGGGCAGCCCTGAGGATTCCACAGCATGAACCCCCTCATGGTGACATATCAGAGCTAAGCCTTTGGAACACTGAGCTGCAGTACTGTGTAAAAATGTTAAGGGGGAAGACAGAAAGACACCAGTAGCCTAGGCAGCACTAGTATCCCTGGCTTATTACCACAGATCCCTATGATAAGTCAATGAAGAGTTAGCTTTTACAGAGCGATTACCTAAACATACCAGAAGAATCCTATGACATTCCTATCCTTAGGGGTAAGTCGGCTATGGAAACTGAAGAAGGTAAGGATGAAAAATAAAGATCTGAGAGTTGTTTATAAAATCAAAGTGACTGGTTCAGGTGGCAGGCAGTACTTTAAATAAATAACCAAGTCGAGGCTGGAGAGATGGCTCCGTGGTTAAGAGCTCTGAGTACTCTGGCAGAGGTACTGAGTTCGATTCCTGACACCCACAAGGGGGAATAACAACTGTCTGTCACTTCAGTTCCAGGGGATCTAGAGCCCTTTTTTACCTCCACAGGCACTGCACAACACAGGTGCACTTACCTACATGCAGAAAATACACTCATATACATAAAATAAATAAAAATAATAAATAAAATATTTTTAAAAAATAAATAACCAAACAAGGGAAATATGGAGGAGAAAAGCCAAGTTCAGAGCTTTTGGTGAGATCCACATAGGTGGAAGTCTACAAAAATAAAGCATAAGAATAAGAGAAGTCAGGCAGGATGAGGGATATCAGAACACAAAACAGCAGAAGACAAGGCTATAAACAGAGGACTTAACCAACAGGGCTAGAGGCTACAGAAGGGACAGGATGAAGAGGACTGCGAGAAATTCCACCAGAGAAAGGCGTGGGCTGAGGGCAGCAACCTTCTGGGCAGCAAGCAGTCAGCCTGAGGGAGTGGAAGCCAGGCTGCTAGAGACAAGGAGGGAGTGGGCAATGAGGAAGTGGAGGCGACGAGTCTGATTCTTTCTACAAGTTTGGTGGTTAGAAAGAAAAGAAATGAGAGATTAGCTCAAAAGGGTAACAAAAGAAAAGAACAGTTGAGGGCAGTAAACCTGACCCAGTGAACAAGAAATCATTACCAGGGACAGTGAGTACGTTTCCTTTTCTGTCCAATAAATAAACTGAAGCTAAATAGCCTTTGTTGCAACTTTGAGCTTCTATAGCAAACTTCCCAGGTGGACAAATAATACTGCTCAATAAATAAAGCATTCCTAACAAAAATCTGATTTGTGAAAAATGTTTTATCTCTCCATATAAATAAAAAAGGGGAAAAGATCAAACTTTCTAAAAACTATAAACCTTTCTGATACTTGAAGTGTCACCAGGGCCACCTTGAAAGCTAGAGTCAGATCAGCTACCCTTCCTGAAGGAGGACCTAAAAGATCCAGCCTAGCCAGTACCTAGGTATGGATCACAATGGCAGATTCTAATCCTGACTCTGCAACTCACTGGATTTGAGGACTTGGGTGTATGACCTAACTTATCTGGGGCTTTTCCTTCACATTTAAATTGGGACCATATTATTAACTACTTCTTAGGGTTGTCATAAATACTGTACAGTATTGGTATTGTCTCTCTTCTTTTTTTTAATGTGTGTGAATGTGGGTGGGTGTCCATCATGGCATGCGTGTGGAGATCTGGAGAAAACCCCAGGTGTCAGTCCTCACATTTGATCTTGTTTGAGACAGTCTTTGTTGCTTTTCCTCCTTGTATGCCAGGCTAACTGGCCAGAGGCTCTGGAGAGTCTCCTGCCTCCATCTCTCATCTCCTTGAAGGAGTGCTGGGATTATAGACACTGGTGCTACACACCCAGCTTTTATGTGACTTCCAGGGATCTCAACTCCAGTCCTCGGACTCATACTGCAAGCACTTTTACTCACTGAGCCATCTCCCCAACCCCAGTATTCATAGTATGTCAACATTCCAACTATGAAGTAGTTTTCCTAAGTTCTTATAGACAAAAAGGGGCAAATTTCTAGGCTAAAAATATGACCATACTAATTAGAACAGTCTGCTTAAAAACAATAACCTGAAGAGTTTTTACTAGCTCAGCTCAGTTATTAATATTTATTATACAAGGAAGTAGATACTAAAATTAGAGTCCTTTGAGAATAGAACTCTCAGGACCAATAATATTTACCTGTTGGCAAGTACCATCAAGTTCAATATAATTAACCATGAAAGGCTCTTATTACAAGAGAATGAAGTAAAAGTTGTCATGTTTGTAGTCTACTGCCCTTAGATGGTTTTGTTGAGTGGTAGCTCTAAAGCACCCTCAAAGAGAACACGGAAAAGCGGTTTTCTGAGCACCTATGAAATACCCATGAGAAATGGCTTGGGTAAGATGTATAAACATGTCACAATGCAGGCAACTTTATTTCTGAAGCATGGTGCTTTTCTCCAGAGCCACTGGGTGAATTATAAGGAACTACAGTATAGACAAAAGAGTCACATTTAAATTCTGAAGACTTTCCTCAGCCTTTAAGGCACAAGGATCACAAAGATGTACTCAAGGATTAATATTAGAACCTTCACTGTGTCCCTGCTTCGAATGCCTCAAAGCAGCTAGCTGTATTATAGACAAATGTCCCAGATATCCAGATATATAAGAGGCTGCCACAACCCACTGTGTAACAAGAGGTAGCGTCATTTACACCCAGCAGGTGTTTTGTCCGGACAACTTAAAAAACCATAAATCTGGCTAAGGCACAGTGAGGTGCCTATGGCTATCAAAACGACCATTTTTTGGTATAAATGATGGTGTGGGGATATTGATGAACATAAAATGAGAAAAGAGTTTGAACACACTATAGATCTGCTCAATCATAAGATTCTGAAGGAGGAAATTCCTCCATTTCCCACAAGAAAGTACTGGCTAATGTTGAGACACTGGCCTAAGCTGGTTTTTCCAGCTCTGTAAGGAGGAAAGCAAAGGACCGCAGTAATCTGGTTTCAGGCAGCTCATGCCACCCAGAGCCACCTTAGCTGAGGCTTTAGAGCATTCACCTTCATCAAAATGAAGTAGGCGGTTTGGATTTCATTTTCCATTATTCTTATGTCATCATCCTAGTCCAATTAGGGGAAAAATCATGTTCTATTTAGGGCAGGTCTTGAGTTTAGCAATCACTGGACAGATCATTTATTCATATAAAAACTCTATGATGAACAATTACGGAACAGACACTGAACTGGGACCTTGAGTGTTGGGGTGAAAAGACATAGTCCTAGATGCAGAGAAGTTATGCATGATCATTTAGAAGCAAAATGATCTCTGTCATTGTGAACATTTTTCTCATTTTTGAATGCAGTACACAATAAGTCCAATTTATCATCTACTTCCTCCTATTCCATGAATTAATAAACAATAAAATATTACCACTAATGGATATTATAAAGATATGGGTGCAAAAACTCCACTCCACTGTCTCAAATCCAGATTGAGAAGAATTAGAAACTGGGGTGCCCTAAAGCAAACAAAAAAAAAAAAGGAAGGATGCTACATTAAAAATTTTTAAATAAATGTGTCCATCACTGCATAGACATCTTAGAGTTAATATTGCTATACTTAGGTGGAGAAAAATCCATCTGTTTTCATTCTACTGGCAAGATGAAAGAAAAAACAGTTTCCAAATGAAATAAAGATTAATATTGGAAATATTTTTCTCTCCCAGTCAGTAATGAAATAATCTCATTTTCTTGGAGAAATAAGAGCACATAAAATGCCTCAATAATAGCCTACTTCATATACAATCCACCTTATAGAGTTACTTTCATTTTTTATGTTTCATTGACTTTTCAATATATTCAAGGATGTTATAAATACTTCCTTGGGGCTGAAGAGATGGCTCAGTAGTTAAAAGCACTGGCTGCTCTTACAGAGGATGTACATTTGGTTCTCAACACCCATATGATGGCTATATCTATAACTCTACTTCCAGGGGATCCAACGCCCTCTTCTGGCCTCTTCAGGTATTGCGTGAAGATGGTGCATTACATATATTCAGGCAAAATACTCATATACATAAAAAATAAATAAATGCTTCCTTGTATATATCTTCCTCATGCTTCTGCATGAAAATACTTTATTTCTATTAGATGAAAATGATATGTATTATATTTCTACCAGAAAAAAATAGCTTATATTTTCTTTCCTAAGTTTATAGGACCAGAAAGAAAAAAGTGACCTAAGGACTCTGTGTCTGGTAAGGATTCCTCCTCTTTAGAAGTTGCTGATCAATATTAAATGAGAGACTGGCTATGGAATGCTTCTGTCTCCCAAGCCCAGATGGCCAATGGTCCATAAAGCTGTTGGGCCTGTGTGTTCTCCATGGAGATCCTGATGCCTAGAAATGCAGCCTACAGCTCTAACTAACTGCTACCTGTCTGGGTTTACACAAACAACATATCCTTTGTCTTACAGGAGCTCACAGAGAGAATGTTACGCTATGGATTCCTGCAAGCACAGTAACTAGTGATGCTTTCCAGACATCTATGTCAAAATGAACTCAGAGTTGATGCCCACTTGCTTAAGTTTCATTCATTCAGGTTCAAATTATTTGCCCTGAAAAGAAAATGTTTACACTTGTACACATTTGGGTTTCAACCTCCAAAACCATTGCTAGAAATTAGTCTTAACCACTGAACATCTGCCTCAAAACCCAAACCCAAGTCCATCATTTTAATGACATCAATTACAAATACACTGGGCTGTTTTAAAAAGTCTATTGTGAGCAGTCACATACTGTTACCACACAAATCATTAAAACCAGAGCTCTAACCCTGATGAATTATTCAAAACTGCAGTTCACAATGCAGTGCATTCTAGTTACTTCATCTGAAAATTAGTTTGGAGCAAGTACATGAGTTCATCCACTCATGCATCTGTTCTTTCTCACCTAAATCTACACATGCAACTTTATATGATCTTGTGTGTAACTTCCACAGAAGTATGAGATCCACGAGACCACCATTGTCAAGAAAAACAATGGAGGAAACTGTCACACCCCATTAGCTTAAAGCGAAACGGTGGTAGACCAGTGCTGCCCCTTGTCATTCTCTTGGTAAGAATCCAGTACTTTCATGGGATTAGAAATACAAACATGAGCTACTTCATATAAAAATATAAACAACTGCAAAGTACCTCGCTGACTCTAAATGCTTTCATGTATTTAAATCAACTTCCTTAACACAGACAGTCAAAATCAAACCTGCCCCCATCTTTAAAGTTTTGCTGTATGTTTTGTTTCACTTAATGTCTTAATCTGAATAGTTACTTGTACATGTGTCACTGAAGTAGCTGGGGTGGCTTAGATTTGACAGCATGCTTTGGCCGTTGGGCAGGCTGGATCTAGTCACACATTCCAGACACAGCTTGCCCCAGGAACATTTTTAAGGCTAATTAAGTTACACTGCCTACCACTTTTATAAAACTAATATTGTTAATTTGGTTAATAAATATGACTGATTCCATTAGCAAACTATGTGATAGGCATATAAGAATATGTAAAAGTTCCTCACCAAACAGAAAGAAACGTCAGCCTAGTTCTGAAACTGTTGGGCTGCCTCCCACTCACTTCCTGCTATTAAGTATGTTATAGTTTGAGTTTACAACTTATCTTGGAAGAGTGCCAAGAGAAGTCAAAGAACAGCAATGACACACAGTAGGTATTCAATAAGCATGTGCTACAGATAACCTAGGACTCATTTGCAGGCTTGGCCTTCCTAAGGCAATCCTTGACTGTCCTTCTCCATGATGCTTGTATTGATGTCAGTGGTTCGTACACCTGATAAGGGTAAATTCTTGGGGACTTCCTTGCTTCTGTATGTTCCTTACTTCCTCTGTCTTCCTTCCATATAGTTTTTCCTGCTTCTCCCACCAAACCAAAGTAAGCCTGTTGATTTACAACATTGAGGCTCTTCTGTAGACAAAGGACGCACTTTGATTCCCTGTAATTCCACATAAGGTAGAAATTGCAAACCTTTCCTTTCCACTACCCTGTTGGAAAACTAAAGAACTAACAAACTTTCACTAACTAACTAGCTAACTAACTAGCTAACTAACTAACCTTCCTGCCTTCCTCCATCCACTTGGGACTCCTCTAAATGGTTTTCTTCTCTCAATAGATGTCCTCTGGTCCAACCCCACCTTCCTTCTCACCTGTTCTTATTCCCCAGCCTTTCCCTTCCCCACCCCTACAACAAATGCCCCCATCTACCTGGTCATTTACTTCCATTTTCTGGGCTTGGTTTCCTTCAAGTTATTATCTTTCCTTTAGGGTTTCTATTATCCACCAATAAAGGTAAAATGTTTGCATTTATGTTATACTTGATAGAAAAATTTTTGGTTTGCTCATTTGTTTGGTGATGGTGGTGGTTTGGGGGGACTTGCTTTTTTTTAGTGGGGATAGAATCCAGGGTCTCATGCCCATGAGGCAAATGCTGTACCACAGAGCTATGCTTCTTGCCCTACACTTCACTGTATAAATTACAAACTTGCTACACTCTCCTGTAATTACTAATGACAGACTTTATCATTCACGTTTTTCTGCTAAAGATGCTATGCCCTGTGACACAAAGTAAAGTGGTTTGTCAAAGGCCCACTCACTCCATCTGAGTCAGGAGCAGAGCTCAAGTCTAAATGGTCTTTCTTTCATGCTACTTCTTTCCTTTATTGCTCTTTTTCTCTCCCCCATTACAGCAAACACTCTGAAAGTATATCTATTATCTAAATTCATTGTCCCCACTTCCTCTCTTCCACTATTATTGATTTCATCAGTCTTTTGAATGTGCCCTTCTACTCCCAGCTCCTTTGTCAAGGTCAGCCTTGGCTTCCACATTGCCTAACGTGATGGTATCATTCCTAGACACCAAAACTGACACAGTAGGGAACATGATGTTGGAACACCCAGTCTCTTGCTACCTGGATACCACACTATTTGGAGTCCTTTCTGTCTCCCTGGTTCCATGACCTAATATGATTTTGAATGTTGGGTATTTCCCCAGAGCTCTGTCCTTGACTTTCCTCTCTATCTAAATTATCAACCTTTTGGCATTGCAAAAGACATTGTCATATACAAAGTTCATGCCCAAGAACTGTATACTTGGGTTACAAAAAAGGGGGATGGAGGCTGAAAAGATAGCTCAGTGACTTAAAGCATTTCCTGCTCTTTGAGAGGACCTCAGTTTGGTCCCCAGCACCCACATCAGGTGACTCACAATCACCTGCAACTCCAGCTCTAGGGGATCCAGATCTTTTTCTTGACTCTGAGGGCACTGGCACACAGATCACACACACACACACACACACACACACACACACACACACACACACACACCATGCATGCACGTACACAAATAAAAATAATCTTTGTCTTTGTAAAAATCACTACAGTCTCTTCCTATTTTGAGTACATTCACAATTTTCTGATGGACCACATTTGTAGCTAGCCTGGAGTCCTGGGCCACAAGTTAGACATGTATGGACCCTACATGATCCAAACCTTCCAGGACCTGTGCCCACCTACCTCTGTGGTTTCATTACCTACCATTTACCCATTCACCCACTCTGCTACAATCACATTGATGTCCTTATTATTCCATAAATATGTCAAATAATTCAGACATAATGTCTGCTTTTGATGTTCTGCTCTCTAGATCCTTAATATTAATAAGTGGTTCACTGACTAATGTAATTCAGATTTCTACTTAAATGTTGCCCCATTTACCTACCTGAGCTGGATGAAAGTGTACCCACCTGCCCTTCATTATCTCTGTCCCTTGACTCCATTTTACTTTAAAGCACTGATCATTATCTGTATATTTGAATGTATGTTTGCCTGTGGTCTCCTTATTCAGACATACTGCAAGCTTCATGAGGGAAAGAAGTCTGTATGTTTGTTAAGAGGCTAAATCCTATAATATGGAGGATTGTCCGGTCTATTACAGTAAGGCTCCATAAATACTTATTGAAGGAACAGACACATTATAGTATCACACAACTGAATGTGTATGTGCCAGGTAATTGTTTATGGGTTATAAGTGATATCTTATGAACCATATTTGAACACCTTAAAAGAAATGTATGTCTCATATTACAAATTTATATGGCACTGGAATAGTTGTGGGTATGCAGTAGCTAATAAACTGTGGCTGCCTGACTGGTTTAGGCTATGTAGAGAGTATAGGATGAGATTTTTAAGTACATTCAGTGTATATTGTTGTTTTTAGGTAATTCTACATGTGAAGATATTTATAAAGAAAACGAATTGATAAGGGTGAAGACATGGCTCAACAATTAATTAAGAGCACTGACTGTTCTTGCAGAAGACCCAGGTTCTATTCCCAGCACTCACATGGTGGCTGACAACCACCAGTAACTCCAGTTCCAGGGGAAAATCTGACGCTTTCTTCTGTCCTCTGTGGCTGCTGCATGACACAGGTGCATTTACACACATGCAGGCATAACACTCATATACACAACTAAAAATAAATAAGTAAAAATAAATAGATAAAAATTTTAAAAAGAAAACTAATTGACATAGTATCAGTCCTGTGGGAATAATATTTTATGATACTGAAAACAGAAAGTCAATATAATCAGAAAAAGGATATAAATTATAAGGTAAATAAATAAATAAATATGGCAAGCCCTTTGTCCAAGAACCCAAGCTGAAATAAAATCAACAGAAAGAATAAGAATTAGAATGGAGAGGGAATGTGAGATTTCAACACAGAGACTCTAAGAGGGACATGAGCTAAATCATGTTATACAGACAAGGAAAATAAGGAGCCATCAAGGGAGGAGAAAGAAGAAGGCACATGGTTCAGAGCTACAGGTTACCATCAAGTTTGAGAAACAAAGAATGTAGCAAAATATGTCTGTCAGCTTACATCACCCTTCTGTGAAGGGATGGAGGTTGGACCCTGAGATTTTTGCATCAGCTGCACACACAACCTCAAGCCAGAAGCACAATGGCCTAGCAGATCTAGAATCTCAAGGTGATGGAAAGTTCTAGAACATTCTAGATCATTCACAAAGTCAGTTTTTCAATTCTGCCATACTTGAAGGAGGTAATATTATATTCAACAGTTAACTGGTATGGGCCACTAAATGAATAAATACATATTTTAAGCTAGCACATTGATTCTTCAGTAGGCCAGTGACTCTGATTTTTCCAAATTAAAAAAGTAAAATACAGACTATACAGTTTCACCAAGAGTTTATGGGCCATCAAAATGGCTCAGTGAGTAAAGGCTCCTACCACCAAGCCTAGGGTCCTGAGTTCAATCCTCAAGGCCCACATTATGGAAAGAGAGAACCAACTCTTACAGATTGTCCTCAAATTTCCACATGGCATGGCATGCATGCACCTCACACCCACATGAAATAAATACATTAAATACTTTTTTAAAAAATTAAGATGTTGGACTGAAGAGGGGGCTCAGTCACTAAGGTGACTACATGCATGAAGACCTGAGTTCTACCCTCAGAACCCAGATTTAAAAACAGGCAAACAAACAACAAAAATAACAGTATACTAGCATGTGCTATTAATCCCTGAACTAGGGAGATGGAGACAGGTAGATTCATGGGGTTTGCTGGTCAGGAAGCCTACCTTGAAGAATGAGCTTTAGGCCAATGAGATACCCTGTTCCTAAAACAAAAGTGGATGGAACCTGTGGAAAGATGAAGGAGGTTGACTTCTGACCTATCTTCACATGTGCATAAGCTCTCTCCTCTCGCTCTTTCTCTCTCTCTCTCTCCTTTCTCTCTCCCTCTCTCTCCTCTCTCTCCTCTCTCCTCCCTCTCTCTCCTCTCTCCTCCCTCTCTCTCCTCCCTCTCTCTCTCCTCTCTCTTCTCTCTCCTCCCTCTCCTCCCTCTCTTCTCTCCTCCCTCTCTCTCCTCTCCTCTCTCCTCCCTCTCTCCTCTTTGTTTCCGACTCTTGTCCTCCTCTCGCTCCCCTGCCTGTCCTGAACCCCCCCCCCACTCCCTCCTCACCCTACCCTCTTCTGTTCCCCCCACTCTTTTTCCCTCGCTCGCTGCCTTCTCCCCATTTTTTCTACTATTNATCTTAAGAGTTAATATTGCTATTACTTAGGTGGAGATGAAAAAATCCATCTGTTTTTCATTCTCTGGCAAGATGAAAGAAAAAACAGTTTCCAAATGAAATAAAGATTAATATTGGAAATATTTTTCTCTCCCAGTCAGTAATGAAATAATCTCATTTTCTTGGAGAAATAAGAGCACATAAAATGCCTCAATAATAGCCTACTTCATATACAATCCACCTTATAGAGTTACTTTCATTTTTCATGTTTCACTTGGACTTTCAATATATTTAAGGATGTGATAATATTACTCCTTGGGTTGCTAAGAGATGGCCTTCAGTAGTTAAAAGCAACCTGGCTTGCTCTTACAGAGGTGTACATTTTGGTTCTCAACACCCATATGATGCTTATATCTACAAATCTACTTCCAGGGGATCTAACGCCCTCTTCTGGCTCTTCAGGTATTGCGTTGAAGATGGTTGCCATTACATATATTAAGCAAAATTACCTTCCTATTTTTACATAAAAAATACATAAAATCTTCCTTGTATTATATCTCCTCATGTTCTGCATGAAAAATACTTTATTTCTATTAGATGAAAATGATATGTATTATATTCTACCAGAAAAAATAGCTTTTATTTCTTTCCTAAGTTTATAGACCATGAAAGAAAAAATCTGACTAAGGACCTTGTGTTGGTTAAGGATTCCTTCCTCTTTAGAAGTTGCTGATCAATATTAAATGAGAGACTGGCTATGGAATGCTTCTGTCTCCCAAGCCCAGATGGCCAATGGTCCATAAAGCTGTTGGGCCTGTGTGTTCTCCATGGAGATCCTGATGCCTAGAAATGCAGCCTACAGCTCTAACTAACTGCTACCTGTCTGGGTTTACACAAACAACATATCCTTTGTCTTACAGGCGCTCACAGAGAGAATGTTACGCTATGGATTCCTGCAAGCACAGTAACTAGTGAGGCTTTCCAGAATTCTTATGTCAAACTGAACTCTAGGAGTTGATGCGCCTCCACTTGCTTCAGTTTTTCATTCAGGTTCAAATTTATTTTGCCCTAAAAGAAAATTTTACAAATTGTACACATTGGGTTTTCAAACCTCCAAAAAACCATTGGCTAGAATTAGTCTTAAACCACTGAAAACATCTGGCCCTCAACACCCAAAAAAACCCAAGTCCCTCATTTTAATGGACATCATTACAAATACACTGCGGCTGTTTTTCAACAAAAAGTCTATTGTTGAGAGTCCCACATCCTGTTAACCACCACACAAATCATTAAAACCAGAGCTCTAACCCTGATGAATTATTCAAAACTGCAGTTCACAATGCAGTGCATTCTAGTTACTTCATCTGAAAATTAGTTTGGAGCAAGTACATGAGTTCATCCACTCATGCATCTGTTCTTTCTCACCTAAATCTACACATGCAACTTTATATGATCTTGTGTGTAACTTCCACAGAAGTATGAGATCCACGAGACCACCCCAATTGTTCAAGCAAAAACAATGGAGGAAAACTGTCACAACCCCATTCGCTTAAAGCGAAACGGTGGTAGACCAGTGCTGCCCCTTGTCATTCTCTTGGTAAGAATCCAGTACTTTCATGGGATTAGAAATACAAACATGAGCTACTTCATATAAAAATATAAACAACTGCAAAGTACCTCGCTGACTCTAAATGCTTTCATGTATTTAAATCAACTTCCTTAACACAGACAGTCAAAATCAAACCTGCCCCCATCTTTAAAGTTTTGCTGTATGTTTTGTTTCACTTAATGTCTTAATCTGAATAGTTACTTGTACATGTGTCACTGAAGTAGCTGGGGTGGCTTAGATTTGACAGCATGCTTTGGCCGTTGGGCAGGCTGGATCTAGTCACACATTCCAGACACAGCTTGCCCCAGGAACATTTTTAAGGCTAATTAAGTTACACTGCCTACCACTTTTATAAAACTAATATTGTTAATTTGGTTAATAAATATGACTGATTCCATTAGCAAACTATGTGATAGGCATATAAGAATATGTAAAAGTTCCTCACCAAACAGAAAGAAACGTCAGCCTAGTTCTGAAACTGTTGGGCTGCCTCCCACTCACTTCCTGCTATTAAGTATGTTATAGTTTGAGTTTACAACTTATCTTGGAAGAGTGCCAAGAGGAAGCTCAAAACACAGCAATGACACACAGCTAGGTATCTCAATAAGCATGTGACCTTACAGATAACCTCGGACTTCCTTTGCAGGCTTGGCCTTTCCTAAGGCACTCCTTGGACTGTCTTCTTCCATGATGCTTGTATTGATTTCGTGGTTCGCTCACACCTGATAAGGGTACCCGCTTAATTCTTGGGGGACTTCTTGCTTCTGTATTTCTCCTTTACTTCCTCCTGTCTTCCCTTCCATAAGTTTTTTTCCTGCTTTCTCCCACCAAACCAAAGTAAGCCTGTTGATTTACAACATTGAGGCTCTTCTGTAGACAAAGGACGCACTTTGATTCCCTGTAATTCCACATAAGGTAGAAATTGCAAACCTTTCCTTTCCACTACCCTGTTGGAAAACTAAAGAACTAACAAACTTTCACTACCTAACTAACTAAACTAACTAGCTAACTAACTAACCTTCCTGCCTTCCTCCATCCACTTGGGACTCCTCTAAATGGTTTTCTTCTCTCAATAGATGTCCTCTGGTCCAACCCCACCTTCCTTCTCACCTGTTCTTATTCCCCAGCCTTTCCCTTCCCCACCCCTACAACAAATGCCCCCATCTACCTGGTCATTTACTTCCATTTCTCTGGGTTGGTTCCTTACAAGTATTATATCTCCTTGCAGGTTTCATTATTCTCCACCAATACAAGTAAAAATGTTTGCATTTATGTTATACTTGATAGAAAAATTTTTGGTTTGCTCATTTGTTTGGTCGCTTTCGGTGGGGTTGGGGGGACTTGGCTTTTTTTTAGTGGGGGATAGGAAATCCAGTTTCTTCTAGCCCATGAGGGCAAATGACTGTACACAGAGCTATCTTCTTGCCCCTACACTTCCCACTGTATAAATTACAAACGCCTACACTCTCCTGTTAATTCACTAATGACAGACTTTATCATTCACGTTTTTCTGCTAAAGATGCTATGCCCTGTGACACAAAGTAAAGTGGTTTGTCAAAGGCCACTCACTCCACCTGAGTCAGGAGCAGAGCTCAAGTCTAAATGGTCTTCTTTCATGCTACTTCATTTCCTTTATGCTTCTTTTTATCTTCCACCCAATTACCGCAAACACTCTGAAAAGTATATCTATATTTTTAAAAATTCATCGTCCCCACTTTCCTCTCTTTCACTTCCACTATTATTGATTTCATCAGTCTTTTGAATGTGCCCTTCTACTCCCAGCTCCTTTGTCAAGGTCAGCCTTGGCTTCCACATTGCCTAACGTGATGGTATCATTCCTAGACACCAAAACTGACACAGTAGGGAACATGATGTTGGAACACCCAGTCTCTTGCTACCTGGATACCACACTATTTGGAGTCCTTTCTGTCTCCCTGGTTCCATGACCTAATATGATTTTGAATGTTGGGTATTTCCCCAGAGCTCTGTCCTTGACTTTCCTCTCTATCTAAATTATCAACCTTTTGGCATTGCAAAAGACATTGTCATATACAAAGTTCATGCCCAAGAACTGTATACTTGGGTTACAAAAAAGGGGGCGGGGAGGATGGCTGAACAGATAAGATCAGTGACTTTAACTATGTTCCGCTCTTTGAGGGGGACTTCAGTTTGGTCCCCAGCACCCACATCACGGTGGCTCAACATCACCTTGCAACTTCCCAGCTCTAGGGGATCCAGATATTTTTCTTGACTCTTGAGGGAACTGCACACAGATCCACACAAACCCACACACACCCACCACACAAACACACAACACACACACACACCACACCCCATGCAATGCACGACACAAATAAAAAAATAATCTTTGTCTTTGTAAAAATCACTACAGTCTCTTCCTATTTTGAGTACATTCACAATTTTCTGATGGACCACATTTGTAGCTAGCCTGGAGTCCTGGGCCACAAGTTAGACATGTATGGACCCTACATGATCCAAACCTTCCAGGACCTGTGCCCACCTACCTCTGTGGTTTCATTACCTACCATTTACCCATTCACCCACTCTGCTACAATCACATTGATGTCCTTATTATTCCATAAATATGTCAAATAATTCAGACATTCATACCACTGTCCCTGCTTTTGAGTTCTGCTCTCTAGCTCCCTAATATTAATAATGGTTCATTCTGACTAATGTAATTCAGGATTTCTACTTAAAATGTTGCCCCATTTCCCTCCGAGCTGGATTGAAAGTGTCCCCACCTGCCCTTCCTTATCTCTGTCCCTTGACTTCCATTTTACTTTTAAATGCACTGATCATTATTCTGTATATTTGAAGTATGTTTGCCTGTGGTTTCCTTAGTCAGGCATTACTTGAAAGCTTCATTGAGGGAACTCTTTTTACTCTTCTCTATCCTCCCCGAAAGAAGCGCTGTTGTATGTTTGGTTAAGAGGTCTAAATCCTTATAATATGGAGGGATTCGTCCGGTTTCTATTACAGCTAAGGCTCATAAATACTTATTGAAGGCACAGCCCACTTATAGTATCACCACAAAACTGACTGTGTATGTTGCCAGGTAATTGTTTATGGTTATAAGGAATATCTTATGAACCATATTTTGAAACACCTTAAAAGAAATGTATGTCTCATATTACAAATTTATATGGCACTGGAATAGTTGTGGGTATGCAGTAGCTAATAAACTGTGGCTGCCTGACTGGTTTAGGCTATGTAGAGAGTATAGGATGAGATTTTTAAGTACATTCAGTGTATATTGTTGTTTTTAGGTAATTCTACATGTGAAGATATTTATAAAGAAAACGAATTGATAAGGGTGAAGACATGGCTCCCTAAAACAATTAAGAGCACCTGACTGTTCTTGCTATACGACTCAAGACCCATGGTTTCTAGGGTTATATTTCCCAGCCACTCACATGGGGGGTGACAACACCAGTAAACTCCAGTTCCAGGGGAAAATAATGACTTTCTTTTCTTGTTCATTGTGGCCCTGCTCATGGACACCGGTGCATTACACACATTTTGGCAGGCATAACATCATATTCACAAACTATTAAATAACTAAGTAAACATAAATAGATTAAAAATTTTTAAAAAGAAAACTAACTGCATAGTATCAGTCCTGTGGGAATAATATTTTATGATACTGAAAACAGAAAGTCAATATACTCAGAAACAAAGGATCTACAATTATAAGGATATATAAATAAATTACATATGCAAAGCCCTTGTCCAAGCACCCCGCTGAAATAAAATCAAACAGCAAAGAATAAAGAATTAAGACTGGAGAGGGAATGTGAGATTTCAACACAGAGACTCTAAGAGGGACATGAGCTAAATCATGTTATACAGACAAGGAAAATAAGGAGCCATCAAGGGAGGAGAAAGAAGAAGGCACATGGTTCAGAGCTACAGGTTACCATCAAGTTTGAGAAACAAAGAATGTAGCAAAATAGGTCTGTCAAGCTTCATCACCCTTTCTGCTGAAGGGGAGGAGGTTGCTGACCCCCTGAGTCGATGATTTTTGCATCAGCTGCCCACATCAACCTAAGCCAGACGCACAATGGCCGAGTCAGAGCTTAGAAAAGCGCAAGGTGAGGGCAAAGTGCCGGAGAAACATGTCTAGAGGCATTCACAAAGCGCAGGTGTGCTAAATTCTGGCCATTACTGGAAGGCATCGGATATTTCTTTTTGTTTCATTCCCCTCCTCTCCCTTTCTCTCTCCCTCTTCCCATCCTTCCCTTCCTCCTCCCCCCCTTCCCCCTTCCCCCCCCCCCCCCCTTTGTGTGTCACTTTTTTTTCTTCTCTCCTCCTTTTTCCCCCCTTCTTTTCTCTTTCCTCCTCCCTCTCCCCTCCTTCCCCTCTCTCCTCTTTTCCCTCCCTTCTCCTCTCTATCCCTCCCCCCTTTTTTCCTCCTTCTCCTCCTCTCTCCTTTCTTCTCTCCCCCCCCCCCCCTCTTTTCTTCTCCTCCCCTTCTCCTCTTCCCCCTCCCCCTCCCCATCTTCCCCCTCTCCCCCTCTCTCCTTCTCTTTCCCCCTCTTTTGGTGGTAGTTATAGTGCAACATTTAACTGGTATGGGCACTCAATCGACGTAAATACATATTTTTTAAGCTTCGACACATGGATTCTTCAGTAGGCCTCGTGACTTGATTTTTCCAAATAAAAAAGTAAAATACAGACTATACAGTTTCACCAAGAGTTTATGGGCCATCCAAATGGCTCAGTGAGTAAGGTCCTACCACCAAGCCTCGGGTCCTGGTTCAATCCTCAAGGCCCACCCACACTATGGGTTATAAGAGAGAACCATTAATCTTACAGATTGTTTTTTCCTCATTCAACTTTCCACATGGCATGGCAGCATGCACCTCCCCACCCACATGAAAATAACTACATTAAAATCCTTTTAAAAATTAAGTGTTGGGGCTGAAGAGAGGGGGCTCAGTCACTAAGGTGACTACATGCATGAGACCTGAGTTCTACCTCAGAACCCAGACTTTAAAAAAAAGGCAAACAAACAACAAAAAAACTAACAGTATACTAGCCATGTTGCTATTAATCCATGAACTAGGGAGATGGAGAAAGGTAGATTCATGGGGTTTGCTGGTCAGGAAGCCTACCTTGAAGAATGAGCTTTAGGCCAATGAGATACACAATGGGAAGTAAAAAAAAGTGGATTGGATAAAACCTTGTCGCGAAACGATGAATGGGGTTGCATCATTACGGTTACAAATGAGTAAAAGGTGCCAGAAAAGCCATTGCGAGAAGCAGAGAGAGGGAGGAGAGAAGACGAGAGAAGTGAGAGCGACAAAGATGAGAATGTCGGAGAGCAAGAGAGAGAAAGAAAGGCAGGATTTTTGGCAGGGGGTTGCAGTAGATTATTCCCAGTGCTGGAATGGTTTTGGTCGATTTGAAAGCGTAGAGAATGTAAAAGAGAGGAGATGCAAGCTAGAGGTGCGAGAGAAGAAAGAGAAGAAAGATGAGGATCACGAAAGAGAGAGATAGAAGAGAGAAGAAAGCAGAGAAGACGAGAGGAGAATAAGAGCGATAGATGAGAGAGGAAGTACGATGAAGAAAGAGAAGAGAAGACAGAGAAGCAAAGCGCAGGAGAGAATACGGCGATAATCTGGAGAAGCACAGATGAGGAGAGACGAGCAAGTGTTCGAGATCGAGGTCTGAGAGAGACGGAAAGCGATACAAAGACAGCGGGAAGAAGACATGAGGAATATAGGCATAGAGGGACTCTATAGTAAGATACGACAGCGACCAACGACGTATCTACATACATCGATCGATCCTCTCTCATCCTCTATTAATCTGCCTTGTCTCTCTCTTATCTCATCGATAATCTGTCTCTCTCTCTCTCTCTCTCTCTCTCTCTCTCTCTCTCTCTCTCTCTCTCTCTCTCTCTCTCTGGATTGCCTATGAGGTAGAGCTATTCTTGTCTTTAACTTCACCATTCCTCAGAATGCACTGCCTTCATTAGATCCCCCAGAGCCTGCAGGAGCACTTTCATCCACCCCTATCTACATCTCATTTACTGTGAAGATATACTTCAGAACCCCCTTCGCACAATTTCATGACACTTTTAACCACAGTGGTTGACTGGGCCTCTAATTCTCCCCCCACCCCCAGTCACAGATACACTAAGTCACCAACACTCTGCAAGGTTCTGTGAGAGCGGTGTGCCCCAGTTCATGGGGTAGCTGCTCCATTTTTGCATTTTCACTTACCCTCCCTGACATTAAAATCAAACAGTAAAGGCAAAGGCTTTGAATGCCAAATACTAACAATTCAAATTCTACTTCCGGGTAGCTTTCATAACCTTAAGAAAAAAGCATTTGTCAAGCAAGGTATTTCTTATCTGTAACTTTTCCAGATAGCCTTATGAACTTATAATGTCTTAGCTTTCAAGAGCTTTATTTTTTTAAGAGTCTTGAATCTACATCCAACTAGAACTGTGGAATAAGAAAGGGCATGGTGCCTGCAGTGATGGCTCATTGGTTAAAAGCACTGACTGCTTTTGCAGAGAATCCAGGTTTGATTCCCAGCACCTACACAGTGGCTAACAACCGTCTGCAACTCTAGTTCCATGGGCTCTGATGTCCTCTTCTGACCTCCATGGGCACGGCACAACACACATGTAGGCACTACACTCATATACAGAAAATTAAAAATAGTAAATAAATTTTTTTAAAAAAAAGAAAAGGTCTGGTCTGAACTTGCCTCTTCCTTTCCCCTGCCCTACTCAGGAACCTCATCTCCTGTTGAGTTGAGCACAGAGGAAAGACTCTTGCACCCTCTGTCCCCATCTGTAGCATTTTGCTTTTGGGAAGAATTAACCACTGCCTTTGGCTTCCAGCACTAATAATGAGAAAATCAGTATGACAAGGCAATCTTTTATCCTACACAGATTTTCCTCTCAATAAACTGCCTTGTTTTATTCTCCACCAGAAAAGAACAGAAATTAGCAATATTTAACTCCCCAAATTAACTTAAGTCCTTTCTTCACTGTCATCTAAGCCCTACTTGCACAATACACACACACACACACACACACACACACACACACACACACACACACTCTAGAGTCATATGAAATTATTTTGGCTGTGGAAATTTAGTAATACTTTATGCATTTCTCTTTACATTCTTAGCTTCAGTCCTAAATTCATGACTTTGGTTGAGTTACATTAATTTGGGGGGGTCTTTTTGAGACAGGGTCTCCCTTTAGCCCCAGCTGTCCTGGAACTCACTCTGTAGACCAGACTGGCCTTGAACTCACAGAGATCCACCTGCCTCTGCCTCCCAAGTGCTAGGATTAAAGGCGTGCACCACCATGACCTGGCTCATTAATTTTTTTTTAGACAGGGTCTCCCTGTAATCCCCACTGGCCTAGAACTCACTATAAAGACAGAGATCTACCTGCCTCTACCTCCTGAGTGCTGGGACTGGAGGGATGCACCACCACACCTGGCTATCTTTATCTTCCTTTTTCTTCAGATTTATTTTTCATTTTTAATCATATGTGTGTATGTGTGTGAGTGTGTACATGAGTGCAGGTGCCTGTAGTGTTCAGAAGAAGGCACTGGATCTCCTAGAGTTAGGGTTTCAGGTGGTTGTAAACTGCCTGATACTCCTACTGGGTATTGAACTCTAGACCTCTGCTGAGCCATCTCTCTAGCCCCTCTTTCTGAATTTTTAATTAATTAATTTATTAATTTATTTTGTGTGTATGAATGTACTGTCTGCATGTAGGTTTGTGCACCCATGTCAAATGTTTTTCTCATGTAAATCAAGTGCTATTGAGGATGTAAAAAGACCAACAAGATTTGCACAATGACAAAAACACCTGACATGCCAAGGTGGGGGAAGTGATGGGGTCATGGAATCCCACCTCAAGAAGAAGAGCTGCAGGCCATCAATGGATGCTGATGGAGAATGTGTTTTCTCTAGCGACTAGCTCCCTGAGAGGTTGCCTGATCCCAAATGGACAGCTCTGAACATAGATACACAAAGCACCACTTAATGGACTCAGTGCATTATGCATACATATATGTATATGTGTATATTTATAAGTGTTTGTATATGTAACAATAGTCAAAGAAGAGGATGAGAAGGAAATAGGAAAATGTGGGAGGAGTTGGTGGGGGACTGGGAGAGACAGAAATAATGAGAGGGAAATGTCCATATGTGAAATCCTCAATAATAAAAAGATAAATAAGTAAAATTAAATAAATACAAAAAGAAGGCTGGCGTCATGGCACACGCCTTTAATCCTAGCACTTGGGAGGCAGAGTCAGGTGGATCTCTGTGAGTTCAAGGCCAGACTGGTCTACAGAGTGAATTCCAGGTCAGCTGGAGCTATAGAGAGACCTTATCTCAAAAAGACCAAAAAACAAACAAACAAAAAAAAGTAACTGGAAAAGCGACCATCATACAAGATGACCATACCAGTAACATTCGTTGTTACAGGATCCCAAATTTTATATTTTACAAAAACAGAATATTGCCTATACTATCTATCAAAAATAAAACCAATACTGCTACTCTATAATAGCAGAACATTTGCCTATGATGATATTTAAAACTAACCAGAAAAAAAGCAAATCTCATATCCTAGGTGAGACTATCCATTTCTTGTGACTAATAATGGTTCTAATTTCCCTAAGTAGAAAAGATGTCTTAGTTAAGATAAACAGAGTCCAGAGGAGTTCATGGCACTGCTGGTTGGCATGAATTCTCTTCACCAGGATCTTTACCTGGCACCCTAGACCTTCCTACTTATATTGTACCAAAGACAGTCAAAATGATATTTGAGTCTTTTCATTAGTTTAGATGAGTCCTAATCTCTGATATAGTACAGATCTCTCCCACCACCACCCCTGAATTACTCAAGGGAGGATATTCAAACTGTTGAAAAAGTACTGAGCACTGAGCTAAGAGTGAAAAAAAAAAAAAAAAAAGGAATTGGGTCAGCCACTGCTAGCAAGTGGCACCTCAGTTTCCTCCTTTGTAAGAGAAACATTATTAAATATAAAGAATCCACTGGAGGACCTCATAAACCAGTGAATACTCATTTTTACCCTCTCTACCTTACAGGGGAAAAGAAATCACACCACGTTAGATGAGTGCTTGTTTTACTGTATTCAGCTTTGGAATCGAGGCTGGTTCATCTTGATTGCCAACCTGACTGGATTAAGAAACACATCTAGGGTGTTCAGAAGGCCCACCTTTGGGTATGCGTATGAAGGTACTTCCAGAAAGGATTAACTGGGGGTAAATATGACCTAAATGTGGGTAGCACCATAACATCAGCTGGATTTCCAGACTGAATAAAAAGAAAAAAGTGAGAAAACCCTACTAAACCCCAGCATTCCCCTGCATCTTCTTTTTCCAAGCAGATGTGAGCAAGCAGCCTCAAGTACGACTGATGCGAGCTGGGCTTGTTATTATGCCTTTCCACCAGGACAGACTAAACCATCAGCCAAATAAACTCTTCCTCCCTTAAGTTCCTTCTTTTCAGGTATCGTGGTGACAGCAATAAGAAAAATAGAAACAAAATTCACTCAGGGCTCCTTGATGTCAGACAGAGAGAAAGGGTCCCCTGGCCTGGTCAGGAAGCAGTGTGGAGACTGAAGAAGAGAAGAAAGGGGAGAAGGAACAGGAAAAAATGGCATGGTAAATGGAAAGTGGGAGAGGAGAGACTGGATCCCACTTGAGGAGAACACAGTAGATGTTCTGGAGACAGGGCTAAAAGCTATACTAACATGGGGTTTTAGCCAGGGTGGATGACTGACAATATTACAGGGTTCAGTTACTTACATAGGCCCTTGGAAGTTATTAGAAAAAAACACCTGGGAGACTTTTTTTCTCTATAAATGAATCCCTCTATATCCAGATATATTTAAAATAAGAGTAAGTCCTGACTCAGCAGCAGAACCACCAGGTCTGTTGGTGCTTCTTTCAGATAGCCTCTCAGAGCTATTCCATTAGCACTTGCCTTGAGACAGAGACAGCCAAGGATCAATGTCTGCCCAAATGATACGCATATAAAGAACATGGACGTGTTGTTAAAGCAGATTTTCTTTCTTACAGATAACTTACTTTCCTTACCAAGGTCACTGAGAAAAGGTAAGTATCAACATTAGAATTTCACTAAAGGGGCTAGAGAGATGGCTGAGGAGTCAAAGCATTGGCTGCTCTTGCAGAGGATGAAGGTTCAGTTCCCCTCACCCACATGGTGACTAACAACTGTCTATAACAACACCCTCTCGTGGCCTCCATGGCATATGCAGGTGTACTTAGATATATACAGACAAAATACTCATACACATAAAAAAATTTTAAGTGATTTTAAAAAAGAATTTCACTAGAATATAGTTAGTATTATCAACTAAAACTGAAATGAGATATTTTCAAAAAAAGAGATGTCATTGAACTGCTTTGGATATTTTGCAAGTTGTAGAGAAGGCTTGGAATTTAAGATATGAATGTACAAAAATAACATTTTAATTGAAACAGTAATGTTAAATAAATATACCTTCTGAAAAGCTAGGTAAAACATGGAAAAGGCTGATATGGCTACATTTCCTGATATGAGAACTATCAAAATCAAGTCCAAGAAGTAGCCAGGAATTGAACAGACAGAACACAGTGATAGTTCGGTCTCAAGTGTTTTCACACCAGCAACAAAACAGTATTTTTTTATTTTTTGGTCTTTTTGAGACAGGGTCTCCCTGTAGCTCTGGCTGTCCTGGAACTCACTCTGTAGATCAGGCTGGCCTCGAACTCACAGAGATCCGCGTGCCTCTGCCTCCCAAGTGCTAGGATTAAAGGCGTGCGCCACCACACCCGACAAAACAGTATTTTTTTGAAGTGGATAGGGTGGCATACATCTATAATCTCAGCATTCAGACGGATGGGGCAGGCAGAATGCAGTGAGGCCAAGGCCAGCCTGGGCTACACTGTAAGGATCAGGCCGATCTGAGTTACATAGCAAGACCCTGTCTCAAAATTTTTTTCTTTCTTCTGATAGACTTTTTGGGAAAAATTTACTCCAATTTAAAAAGAAATGAAAGAAAGCATTGATAAATAAGCCAGAGTGCCCTCTTTTTCTTCAAATAGGTTTCTCCCTTCCCTATAAAGTTTTTATTTACAGCCATAAATGATTCATCCTGATCTTAGCATGTCATAAACAGAGGCATCTATCTAGATCATCACATTTCCTTCCTCTGGTCAGTCTGTGCCACAAATCTCATGCAACAAAAGCTACATTTCATCTTTCAGCATCAGATTTTTTTCCAGTTCAGTTGCTATTTTTTTATTTACTGTTATTTCAGTTCTCCTAATAAAGCAGGACAAGAGCTATGGCTGACAATGGAGAGTTGACCCTCTGCAAAAATAAATGCTTGGGGTTGCTGGCCTTGCCCTTCTAGACATTTCCATTCAAATGTTTCCACTGGACTAGTAGGTGACAGATGAAGTACAACCAGTTTTTTCACCACCGTCCTTCAGTCCCCTTCTAGACAGTTCTAGATTGAAGCAGGAGGAGGAGACATACCTCCTTCCTATGTCACTCAGGCATCATCAAGGAATAAGTGCACCAGGTCTCACAAAAATATAGAATCAATATATAGAAAAGATACAAAAATATGCTCTATAAAAAATTAAATGGGTGCGGCCAGGGAAATGTCACAGTCCTTAAAGTGCTTGGTCCACAAGCATGAAGACCTGAATTTGATCCCAGCACCCACGTAAAAACCCAGGCACCTTTTAATCTCAAGTGCTGGGAAAATAGAGACAGGTGGAAAATAGAGACTGGGGCTTGCTGGCCAACTGGTCTACCCAAATCAGTGCACTTCTGGTTCAGTGAGAGACTCTATCTGAAAAACTAAGGTGAAATTAACACCAAGTTCTTAGCCTCCGGCCTCCACACACATGTGAACACACGTGCAGGGATACTTGCACACACATGACCAAGGATGCATGTACACACGCACACAGGTATTTATCCTGTACTTTGGACCATATATCTTTTCCTTATTATTTAGCATCTAAAATCTCCTGCCCTTAGAAAAATGCCCTTGGTTAGTTTAACCCAAACCAGCAGTGGGGAGTTCTATAAATAGCCAAGAAGAGTCAAAGGAACTCGCCAAGAAGTGACACCAGGACCTTCACTGGTATTGTCCAAATCATCCCCTTTGCTCTCTTTCAGTCTCCAGACCTTCACGAAGCCCTTGTCATTCTGAACCATGCTTTGCACATGATCAGGGATTTGTGTCCAGCCTTCTGCAGAGCCCTGACCCTGAACAGTTCCAACTTTGGCTCAGCTCCATTTAAAGAAAGAGAGGCTGGATCTTCCTCTTGAGAGTCCTCAGGGAAGAGAAGTGCTCAGGGGGGAAAAGCTAGCCAAACAATTTCTGTGGGTGTCATAATGAAGTCCTCCGGTACCTGAGATAAACCAATATGTAATCAATCCCGTAGTTTATTTCTTAGGAATGTACAGTTGACTATAGTTCATGGGATCTCAAAAGTATTGCAGAAAATGTGGAACACCTGCCCCTTTGCTGTCCCCAGATGTACAAAGAGCCTTTTCCATAATATGTAAGACAAGAGTTCCTTTTAATAAAGAGCAATAGAAATAAGCCCCCAAACTAACCCAAATCTCTCTTCAGTTGGCTTTAAGCAGCCAATACTTTGGCCTCAAGAGCAAAGAGGAAGAACACTGATCCCTCTCTGGTTGCCCCAGGCTGCTGTAAATTTAAAAATACTTAGAAGGGGCACTGAAAATAAATCATCTGGGAGAGATAGGGGAGACTCAAATGTAGAAACCATGAAAGAACTAAATTAAAACCTAAAGTATCGAGGTCACTCGGAAATTCTCACAAAGAGGAAAGGAGGACAGCAAAAAAGAAGTAGGTTGTGAGTTCTGACCCCTGTGGGCTGTGTGGTTCAGCTCTGGTGATACTGCTCTAGAAAGGAAAGGATGGCGGCTTAAGGTTCTAAATGCACTCACTGATCCCAGAAGCCTAAGTTATTTTGAAAGGAAAGAAAAATATGTTTTCAGAGTATTTTTCCTTCCCCTCGCCTAGAATCACAACCACTTAGGCGTCTCCCAGTGTGTCACCTGTTTCAAACCCTGTTACTTTAGTTTCATTTTTTTTTTCCTTAAGGGAAAATTGGGTCCACTTAGCTTAAAACAAAGAACATGTCTGAGAACTACATGTGCATATACTGTTTTTCATAGTTTCATCAGTAAGCTCTCCTGGCTTCTTCAAGCAAACCATCTGCAGAGACTGCTTATTTATTAAAAACAAAAGAAGTTCAGAAAGGTATTTCCAATGCAGAAGAATTAGACTAAAGAGATGAGATGGCTCAGGGAGTAAAGAGCCAGACTTCTAGAGTGAGGACCGGAGTGCGAATACCCAGGTAAAAGCTGGCACAGTAGTGCGCACGCGTGCGTGCGTGCGTGTGTGTGTGTGTGTGTGTGTGTGTGTGTGTGTTTGTAAAATCCCAGTGTTTTACCATGAGATGAAAAGCGGAGACAGGAGAATCCTTAAAAGTTCCAAGGTCAAGTAGCCTGGCATAAGCATTGCAAATGAGACCCTATCTCAAGCAATGTAGAAGAGGAAGATGGACACTTGAGGCTGTCCTCTGACAGCCACACATGCACCACAGTTCACACACACACACACACACACACACACACACACACACACACACTCATAAACACAAGAATAAAGTACAACCTTAAACACATGAGGTTGGCTTCCCTGAGAAAAGTCAGCCCAGCAAGCAATGTTCTCTACTTGCGAGCAGTTCTAGGCCTGAGTTAAAAGGAACAGTGTGGTCAGCCAGCCCTTCTCAGCATAGCTCTAAGGTTGAGTCACATCTCTGCCAGCTTTTAAATGTGTAGAGGTTTCTGTTTGGAGAAACAAATCCTTCCTATTTCCTTTCCGCTTTCCTCCTGTGTGACCATGAATTCCTTGAGGGTGATTTTTCAATCTCGTCTCTCAAGTTCTAGGTTAGAGGAACTTCAGTGTCACCTGGAAATGTTTTTTATTTCTTTCAATAGGAAGAAATAGGGAAAAATGAACCAACTTCATAAAACACAACCTTTTGTATCTGGAATATGCAGGTCAAATAAACCCAAGTTTTTCTACCAATAAAACATTTTCACCTTCAGTCCCAAGTTCCTTATAATGGATCTACTCTGGTTATTAATAGCAATTTTTTTGATCACATGGCAGATCTGTTCCTCTTTTGGCTTGTATTTTTCTCAATTAAAGATTCTAATGGCCATTGAAGCAAGACAAATTACCCTCATCATGTACGTCTACAAACCCCTGTGATTCTGGGCTTCAGAACCGTAATAGGAAACAGAAATCAGGGCTTTGATTTTAAAAGCAGAAAGGGGGTATTTTGCTGCCCTTCATAAGCACACAAAGAATCGCAAAGATGGAAAGGATTTGAAAATGCCCCCCATTCAAATCCTTAGTCTTCAGTAACCCATTCTATTCAGCAGTTCCTGTAGCTGAAAAGTTCTTCTTTAAATCTCACCTAAATCTACTGTGCTCTGCTTAAAAACTGATTCTTCTTTCTCTGACTTCCTCAGAAATAAAACAGCTGGCCACCATACATAGCAAAATAACTCTCATAATTTCGAAGTCTGTTATTAAGTCATTTTTCAGTCTCTTCTTCTTGAAGCTAAATAAGCCCACGTCTTTCAACTTATCCTTATAGGTTCAATCTTACAATCCTTTAATCATCATCAATGCTCTTCACTGAACATTCTAAAGTGTTCTGTGTTGCTCTTAGGCTCTGAAACTCAGCTCACCTTTGGAATTTCTGCTTGCTGTCCATTAAAGCACAAGATCTTCCTATGTCACACAGTCCAAAGAGAATTTACTCCAATAGGTAACCTACTGATTTCTTTGGGTTGTGTTTAGCATCAGCCCACTGTGTGGTTCCTCCCTAAGAAAAACACCCTTTTGGGGACTGAGTATTCCAACCAAGCACCAGCTACAAGTGAACACCCCCCCCCATAGGCTCCCACTCCTTCTCCCTCAGCAGAATTCCTCAGGGTCTTGTTTAGCCCATTTTCCCTAACAATTTGAATCTAATGATCCTCTTTAGTAAAATAGTATCTACTTATCTGATGTGATCCACTTTCAAGTCACCCAAAATGGTGTGATATATGCTAGCCTTTGCTTATAACCCTTATACGCACACTATCCACACAACCTTCATTCAAAGAGGAATCTCAGGAACCTGGGGAAAGCATTAGGTGGGAGGCTTGAAGCCAGTGGGGAAAAGACATGGGGGAATCCTTCTGGGCTCCTCAGATAACACCCGCCAGCCACAGGGAGAGTGACAGAGCACACTGCTTTGGGCTGCATGATTCCCATCCAATCTTTTCACCCCATTTCATTTCTCAACCACTAGGCCTTCTTCCCCATTAAGAGAAGTCATTTGATTCTGATACTGTTTTTCATCAGCCTCTATACACGACATGCACTTTGCCTGGATTTTTCTTCTCTGCCTTGTCCTCACCCTTCAGGTCTATACTCAGATGTCACTTCTTAAGAGAACCTTTTCTTGAACCATTCTAGAATAAGTACCTCCCTGTCCTTTTTTTTTTTTTTTTCCAATTCAGTTCAGGCTTATTTCCCTTTCCCTCCCCCCCCACCCCATCATGCATTCTGCCATAACTGTCCTGCATCTTTCTCTCTTTTTTTTTTTTTTTTCATTATTTACATCAGTTCCTTTTATAGCTCTTACCACAATTTGCCAACAGATATAATGAAAGGTAAATGCTCATTTTCTTGCTTCGTGTCTGTCTTCTCTATGGCAAGGGTCTGCTGCTCCCTCCTAAGTGCTAGAATTACAGGCAAATATACCACACCCAGTTTATGCAGTGCTGGGGAGTGTAGCCTGGGCTTCAATCATGCTAAGCAAACACTCTGCCAACTGAGCTATATCCCCAGACCTCTCATCACTATTTCCTTCTTTTCACTGTGTTCCTAGCTAACATGTAAGAACCCAAATGTCATTCTTTTTTGATGAATAAATGTACCCACTGCAGTTAATATTTATTTTTAAAATATACCTCTAATGATCACCCAAAATAAGACTCAGTCAGCTATGATCCAGGACAGTGGTGATGTTGGTGGTGGGACAGGTTAGAGGAAGGAAGGCACCTCCTCAGGTCTATCTAGTCTTTACATCAGCCAGACCAGCTTTTGCCATCACGGAGGTGGCCATGAGCTGGAACTGTCAGGTTTATGGTCCTGCTTGCTGCATTTAGAGCTCACTACTTTCAGTTCCAGAGCTCAGTCTTCTTTCAACGTCAAAGTGAATGTGCTATTCTGCAGTATCCCATGTTTCCTGGTGTGACTGCCTCAGAAGAGCACCAGAGAGCACTAGCACTCATAAGAAAGCTATTTGGGGGCTGGAGAGATGGCCTGGCGGTTAAGAGCGTCAACCGCTCTTGCAGAGGACCCGGGTTTGATCCCCAGCACCCACATGGCGGCTGAGAACCGTCTGAAACTCCAGTTCCAGGAGAACTCCAGTTCCAGGGGAATCCGACACCCTCTTCTGACCTCCACGGCATTGCACGACATGGGTGCACAGACTTGCATGCAGACAATACTTTCATACACATACAGAAATAAATAAAAAAATTTTAAAAAAGAAAGCTATTTGGAGGGAGAGGAGGTTGCACAGCACATGCTTAGAAATACTTGCAGGAGATGCAGTTGTAAACAATGTCTCTTTTCTATTTGGGGTGGAGTTCTCATGTAGCACAGGCTATGCAGCAGAGCGTAATGTTGAACTTCCTCCTACCTTCACCTCGTAGTGCTGGGATTACAGGCATGCACTACCACATCTGGTTATACAGTGTTAGGGAGCAGAACCTAGGGCTTCTTGTATGCTGGGCAAGCACTCCACCCACTGAACTACATCACCAGCCTTCACAATCATCGTTTTCTTCTTTTGACTTTCATTTTCTAAGTTTTCTGCCATATGTGTACTTGTCTACATTTTCTACTTGTGTAATTTTCTAAGGGTGATAGTGTTTCAAGTATTAACTTTGTATTTTCATTGGTATTCAAAGTGAGATTCTACTGAGGGTTCACTTCTACAAGTCATTAGCTTGTCTCACAAAATGGACTTTCCAGGTATTTCATCAATTTCCACCTGAATGAATTCAGTGCACACTCAACACACACAGACAGATAGATACATATGAACATATCAATTCATGCCTGTTGTGTGCCAGATCCTATACCTTGGACTTACATATCATTTAGCAAGACTACTATGTGACTAGGCTTGTTTTTCATATAACACTACTTAATACTGACAGAGAATGTGCTGGGCTCCACACCAGAAATTCCCACAATTTTAATGACAAAGGCATCTGGGTGTTCTAGAGGTGAATAACTGAACAGGAAGTGACCTGGGAGCTTTGCCCATCTCTATAAATCATCTGCTGACTTGCAGAACGACACGGGGAAAATGAGTTTGCAGGTGTCCATGCCTCAGTTTCCCTTCCTGTAAAATACATAATGCTTCCCTGAAAGGGCTTGAAGAATCGGTGAGGTAATGTCTAAGCGTTTGGAACTCCTTGGCAGAAAGGCGCTACATAATTACTATTTGGTATTCAGACTGCCCTTCATGTGTGCCAAGCATTTTATGATCCTTCCTCAGGAGTTAGTCCAGCTACTCTGTGAAGTTGCCTTCATGACCATTTCCATTTAAAGGGTGAACAAACTGGACAGGAGTAAAGTTTAGAGATGTCCATAGGGTCCTTAAGATCGAAAACCCAGGTCTTGAATGAAGGCTTCCCAAGGCTTCCACTATCCTTTACCACAAGAAAACCCATACCTTATGTGTGAACCAGTCCTTGTAGACGCATCCCCTGGTGAGGTCTCTACTGGATGGAGTGAATGGTGAGGAGTAAAACAGAAAACAAAACTCTAGAATTGGTAACATCACCCTCCTTTTGAGCTTCCATGTCTGTGTCTCCTCACTTCCTGTGCAGCTGTCTGCCTGCAGAATGATCTCCCTGCAGGACCTGTGGCTTTCTTATTTTTCACAAAAATATTTTATGTATTATTTTTATTTTAAGCATATGAATGTACTGTCTGCATGTATGTAAATGCACCCATGTCATGCAATGCCTGCAGCTAATGCTCTCTGCCTCTGAGTCACCTCTCCAGCCGCAAGACCTGTATCTTTCTATTAATAATTTCCAAGCCTAAGAAAGCATAGAGAACAATGTATATTGTCTTGAGTACCCATCCACCCGATCAAAGTATATGTTAGCATATTTACCTAGATCGTAGATCATGAAAATTAACTCCGAGAAAGTCAGAATGAGAGGCAAGGGGATCTCTGTGAATTTGAGGCTAGCCTGATCTATATGTTGTGAGTTCCAGGCCAGCCAGGCTATACACAGTAAGACCTTATTTCAAAAGAAAAAAATTCAAGTAAGAGTGAAAAGCAGATGGAAATCCATGCTGCAGAGGGTGATGGGAAGGCAAAAAAAAAAAAAAAAAAAACACCAGAAAGCTATGAAGTCAGCTGACCTCTTTCACACCAGCCACTTCCTGCTTCCAATGAGAGGCACACCAAGCCATACTTCAATCACCCCATCCATCTGGCCCAAAGACAGCGCTACCCCAGACTGGTCTCTTGGCTCTCTCAAATCATGTTTCTCTAATCCACACATTTATTTTCTTATCTCTACTTCATTTGATCCACTTGTCATCCATATACAACCAGCCTCATCTTTTGGGGCTGAGTCAACTTTCATGAAAATGACCAAAAGCATGTGTACATAGCATCTACTGGTGGGCCAAGGGGTAAACTCTTAGAGGTGCTCATGGCAGAGATCTGCCTGCCTCTGCCTCCCAAGGGCTGGGATTAAAGGCATGCACCATCACACTCAATGTAAGCCAGTTCCCTTTCTGTTTTCCAGGAGTGCTTATCTGTCTCATGTTCCATTCTCTTAAGTACACTGCAGCTAACCCATTAATAAAGAAGGACCTGAACGTCCTAACATGGAGGACCATCCAGGACTGTGAATCTTGGCACTCAGCAGACAGAATGGTCTGGTGCCCATCACATCACCTTCATTCCTTTGCAGTGTACCCAGACACTAACATTTCCATGAAAACCTGAGCGCTACTAATAGGTTCTCACTGAAGAATAGACTGAAGGGTCTATATCAAGAAAAAGGAAATTAAGCCCAGAATGGTGAGCAAATATGTCAATAAACACAATGAGTCAATGTAAAATAAGTATAAACAGTTTAAAAACACTGATAATGACTAATCCCGGAAGTCTAAAATAAGGATAAACTAAAATATTGGACATCAGGAAAGAGAAGGTGACTACAATTTAAAGTAGGCAAAAGTTCTTATAAGGATAGACATCATGATTAACTTTATTAAGATAAACATGCCTGTTAGGCTGGTAAAGATAAACTAGGAAGAGAAAAAGAAATTATAGGATGATTTGTTTTATCTCATAGGGGAAGGAAGCTATTATGTATCAGGAATAAAACTAGGTAAATTTTATGACAGGAAAGCTGTGCAAAAGGAGGAAATATGCAATATAGACACCCAGAACTCTCACCGTACAATTGTAAAACAAAAATAACTGCACTCCTAATAATATACCTGGGGCTGGAGAGATGGCTCAGCGGTTAAGAGCACTGACTGCTCTTGAAGAGAACCGGGGTTCAATTCCCAGCATCCACATGGTGGCTAAGAACCATCTTTAGTGCCAAGCATGGTGGCGCAAGCCTTTAATCCCAGCACTTGGGAGGCAGAGGCAGGTGGATCTCAGTGAGTTCAAGGCCAGCCTGGTTTACAGAGTGAGCTCCAGGCTAGCTGGGACCAAAAGGGAGACCCTATCTCAAAACACAATAATAATAATAATAATAATAATAATAATAATAATAATAATAATAAACAACCAGACCTGAAAAGAATCTGAAACCCCTCTGGGAAAGCTGTCCTGCAGCCAAGCTACAATGCTTGAAGTTGGTATCCACAGCCTCCAAAGCAGGCAAGGACTTTTGGCCTATACACTTTGACTCTGTTTACTCTCCTGGTCAAGACCTCATCAGCTGCTCCATCGTCACCTTCTGAAACCTGATCTCCTACTGTCTTTCTCGATGCTGTGAATGTAAGCCTGTGTTACCTTTTCCAGAGACACAAGGGTTTAAGATTCAATTCTCAGGTTTTTTGTTTGTTTGATTTGTTTTTCTGAGACAAGGTCTCACTTGTAACCCTCACTAGCCTGGGCTCTATATGTAGATCAGGCTGGCTTTGAACTCACAGATGTCTACCTGCCTCTGTGTCCCAAGTGCCAAGATTAAAGGCATGGACCACCTCACCTGGCTCAATCCTCAGTAATGAAAGGGCTTTAGTCTATTAACAGATTTCAACTACCCTTGCTACTTAGATACCACATCATCACACTCACAGTTTGTTGGGTATTTGTTTTGTTTTGTTTTGTTTTTTTGGTCTCTTAGTCCCAGATGGCCTAGAACTAACTATGGAGACCATGGTGTCCTCAGTCTCACAGAGAGCTGCCTGCCTCTGCCTCCTGACTACTAGGATTTTGTTTTAACTCTTGTGCAGAGATTGAGTTAATATTTTTGACCTAAACAATTCTATGTTCTCCAAATTTCCAAAACTCACTTAAAAATCAAGAGCAATCATATTGTATAAGTTGTCTAAATTTAAACTTGAATCTGGATTTAAACTTGAATCTGGATTTTTATGTGAAGAGCAAAAATGTGCTTCAGTTGACATTGTTAATGTTACCCTATAAAAATAAAAATTCTGGGGCTGGAGAGATAGCCTAGCGGTTAAGAGCACCGACGCTCTTGCAGAGGACCCGGGTTCGATCCCCAGCACCCACATGGCGGCTAAGAACCGTCTGTAACTCCAATTCCAGGAGAACTCCAGTTCCAGGGGAATCCGAGACCCTCTTCTGACCTCCGCGGCATTGCACGACACGGGTGCACAGACCTGCATGCA
>VZQC01013045.1:4773696-4840715 GCA_009823505.1 Rhizomys pruinosus | reverse complement strand
GAGGAGGAGGAGGAGGAGGAGGAGGAGGAAAGAAAAAAGAAGAAGAAAGAAGAAAGAGAAGAAAGAGAAGAAGAAGAAGAAGAAGAAGAAGAAGAAGAAGAAGAAGAAGAAGAGGAGGAGGAGTTGGGAGGAGGAGGGGGAGGAGGAGGGGGGAGGAGGAGGAAGAGGAGGAGGGAGGAGGAGGAAGAGGAGGAGGAGGAGGAGGAGGAGAGTGATTGGACAGACACCCAGTTTCAACATCTGGTCTTTACATGTACAGAGGGAGAAGGCAGAGGGAGAGAGAAGTTAAGGGCTTTTCTGTTCATGCTTTTCAGAAAGGACTAACCTTCAGGCCCCTGGCATCAAGAATATGGCACAAGGCCTATCAAGGTTTCTCAGACTGTCTTTGTAGACAACGGGAATGTAAACTCAATAAAGAACTGTATCCAGAAATAACATTCAAATATTTTTCTGCTCTCTGTGCTCTCTCCATGCAACATAGCTCACCTGCCCCCACGTTCCTTCACATGTGACCAAGCTCTAAATATGCATTCACTATTGATAATAAGCAAAGGTCACAGCCAGCCAATAGAAGAAGCCCATTCCTTCTCAAGGAGAATGAAGAGTAATGGCAGCTAAAAGCTAAAAAACCATCTTAGACATAATCTGGAAAGAAGAAGAGAAAATACCAAATCCTCCACTCTTCTTACTCTTCATAGGGCTGGAAAACAGACCCAGAACTAGACAGAACAGCACAAGAGAATAAGGAGATGCTGACATGCCTATACCACCTGCAGTCCTAACCTCCAGTTTGTTAAGGTAAAGCTTCTACCATGAGATATAGCTCAAGATATGGAGGAAGTTCTGGAGAGATGGCTCAGTCATTATGAACCCTTACTGCTCTTGCAGAGGACCTGAATTTGATTACCAGCACCCATGTCAGAAGGTGCTCACAACCACCTGAAACTCTAGCTCTTACACCCTCTTCTGGTTTGGCTGCAGGACCTATACCTAACAGGCTGAGTGAACCAGGGTACCATGGCAGACCTATGCATGCATACAGTACCCTATATTTCCCCTACATGCTCTCAGCCACCTCAACTCCAGCCCTGACTGAAGCCACTCCACCAGGAAGCCAAGCAGAGAAACACAGCATCCATATGGCCTATGTCTGCAGGAATGGAGTCACCATGGGGAGGGCAGGGCGCCTCCTTTCTCCCACCCTATCAGGATAGGGGTCGGCCACAGTGAGAGACAGCACTCCAGCAAGAAGTATAAACATTTTAGCCTTTCTTTGAGAGCAGCCAAACTGCCTAAACATGGACTGACATGTTTCATGTATGTCAGAATTTCAAAACTGGATGGAATAAACTATAAAATCTTCAGGCTTGACCATTTGTGGATTCCTTAAGATATTTCTTCTTAAGAGGACTGTGTTACTGGGCTGAAAAAATGGCTCAGCAGTTAAAAGCACTGGCTATTCTTGCAGAGGACCCAGGTTTGCTTTCCAGCACCCACACGGCAGCTAACAACCATCTGTAAATATAGTTTCAAGGGATCCAAAACCCTCTTCTGGCCTCTTTGGATATTGCCTGCAAGGGTACATTTACACATACATGCAGCAAAGCACTCATATGCATAAAATAAAAAATAATTAATGTTTAAGTGTAGTGTGTTACCATGCAAAGCTCATACTGCTTTCTCTTCTCTATGAATATTGATCTGGCTCACCTTGATATTAAACTGCTAATAACAAGAACCACAATGTAATATTTTTTTTGGTCTTTTTGAGTCAGGGTCTCCCTTTAGTCCCAGCTGTCCTAGAACTCACTCTGTAGACCAGGCTGGCCTTGAACTCACAGAGATCCATCTGCCTCTGCCTCCCTAGTGCTGGGATTAAAGGCGTGAGCCACCACGCCCAGCAAGGTAATATTCTTATAAATCATCTGCTATTTGCCAAATGTGTTCAACTCACAATGAAGCTTCTATAATTGTAGAACTTTAAATGACCCCAATTTAAAAAGTCAAGAGGCCTTTCAGAAGATGGTACCTTGAAAAAAATTCTTTCTTCCATTGCAACACTGACATTTGGCAGCTCAGCACTTGCGCAAGTCTATCACCTTGGTGGTCTAGTGAGCCACGCCCCTGTCACTCACAACCTTTGTGCAGTTGCTTCTTTTTGAGTCTGAGCCTCACCTGTATGTTAATTTAACCAAGAGAATGTAGAGGAAATAATACCAGCCAGCTCTGAACTTCAGCCTTAAGCAGGCCTAATAGTTCCTACCTAGGGAGCCCTGGGCTGCTGTACAAGAAGTCAGACACAGCTGCGGGGCCCTCAGAAGAGCTCACATGGAGAAACTGTGCAGAGAGGCAGGCCCTAGAACTACAGAGAGGAGGGAGGAGGGGGATGCCCCATCATTCCAGGCCCTCTACCAAGGTGCTGGACACATGAATAAAATCATCAGACACTGTCCACTACTGGCCACTGTCTGACTACAGCTGCACAACAGACCCCAGACAAGACCAAGAAAAATTATCCAGGTGAATGAACTCTGTCCAGTCCATGAACACGGACAAAATAAAAACAAAACCCTGGCTATTGTTTTAAGTCTACAGATCAATTGTCATTTGTCAATAGGTAACTTAAAATGCAGCAAGCTAATTAAAATGATTCTATGTATATAAAGTGACTTACCTTTTCATCTTCTGCATAGCCAATAATACCTTTTTTCTATCATCCTCTTCCCTCATTTAGAATCATTTCTAGAAAACATGATATTACTAACTAAGCTTTCACCGCCCTTCAGGAAGTCTTTAAAGCAGACTGGAGTTGGAACCAAGCATGTAAGTGGAAAAGAGAATACTAATAGGAAGTGATGTGTGAAAGAGTTAGATATCCAAACCCATTACTGTTATTGCTGCTGCACTGGCTTCTCCTGCTGGTGAACATACGGCACTTGTTCTCCAGAGCTAACTTGCCAGGAGAAGGTCAAAGTGTCTTGCCTCTACACAAGGCTTACAAATTTGGGATCTTAAGTATGATGTCATGTCTTAAAATGATAAGCTGGCAAAAGAAATAAATGGCCTTTGCAAAGATGTGCACCGTTCTCATGTTTACGCTACTTAAGATGAAGGTTCTAATAAGTCATCGGTTATGTTCCTTTAAAGGGAAGTTTTATAACTGAGATGAATCATGACTGCAAAAGATCAAAGTTGGAAAACATCAATGATGCCATGGGGTACTTTTTAATCTTGTAATGAGTGATGATCATGTGCTCTTATGAAGTTAGTCCAACTGCCAACGCCAGATGTGTATATTAAGAAAAGAAGTTGTTTGTGATGGGACAGCACTGGCTCAGCTGCCCGAGACAGAGAGCACATAAGGATGAAACCTCTCGGAATTTTGAGGGAAAAGCAAGTCTTGGCAGACGTGTTCATAAGCAGGGCCTCAGAGCGAAGTACCAGTGTCACACAGCATCTTACCTGGAACT
Organism: Rhizomys pruinosus; assembly: GCA_009823505.1. NCBI lineage: Eukaryota > Metazoa > Chordata > Mammalia > Rodentia > Spalacidae > Rhizomys > Rhizomys pruinosus. Next base: position 4,837,245 of record VZQC01013045.1, on the reverse strand, counting down.
TGGCTACACACGAATAGTGTTTATCATCAGTTCTGTATGCGTAGCTGCTTGAGGTGTGATTTATAACATGGATCAGTGTCATTTACCATTGTGCAAAAATTAGTAAAGCTACCTCCAGGGGAAAAAAAACAGACTAGAGAAAGGATTATAGATGGCACTAATTTTCCAGAAACACTCTGTAAGTTAACCTTCATAGCAAACTTCCAACACTAGAGATGGATGTAGTAATAGTTGAGTTTTAATGAAAGCCTTCCTCTTGACAGTCAGCATGCTGCTCATTTTACATGCAGTACATCATTAAACATTCTTGCATTGATTGATGTCAGTTACTATTGTCATCTTTTTTCTTTCTTTCTTTTTTTTTTGGTGTTTTTGAGACAGGGTCTCCCTGTAGCCGCAGCTGGCCTGGAACTCACTCTGTAGACCAGGCTGGTCTTGAACTCACAGAGATCTGCCTGCCTCTGCCTCCCAAGTGCTGGGATTAAAGGCATGCACCCCACACCAGGCTTTCAACATTCTTTAAAAGGTGAGAAAATAAGGCAAAGAGTGGCCAGGGAACATGTCTGCCTCCAGATAGCTAAGCCGTTAGGATTTCAACCCAAATAGGCTGACATAAAAAAAAAAAATCAGTTAACCCAGAATGTCATTATTCCAACAGCTGAGCCACTAGAAATGACTTTTCAATATATACTCAGATCTTTAAAGAAAGGGGAAAAAATGGGGGCTGGAGAGACAGCCTAGTGGTTAAGAGCACCGACGCTCTTGCAGAAGACCCGGGTTCGATCCCCAGCATCCACATGGCGGCTAAGAACCGTCTGTAACTCCAATTCCAGGAGAACTCCAGTTCCAGGGGAATCCGAGACCCTCTTCTGACCTCCGCGGCATTGCACGACATGGGTGCACAGACCTGCATGCAGACAGTACATTCATACACATACAGAAATAAATAAATTAAAAAAAATTGTTTTAAAAAAAAGAAAGGGGAAAAAAATCCCAACAATAAAAAGGAACCAACTCCTTCAAACCACTGTAGTAATAAACAGAAATATACTACTTTGAAGGTGAATAACTGATAAATAACTACTACTTTAGGAATTATAATTGGAGGGAAGAGATTATAAAATAATTATATTGATTATCCATTTGCCCCCTCCCTGTAAGGGAGCTTTTAACTAAAGACTTTCTTTGTTAAAGGTTGATAAAATGACCAAATTGAAATCCAGAGCAAGGGTTAGAAAACTTCACTTTGTGGGCCACATTTGGTTGACCACTTGTTTTTAAAAATATTTTATTTATTATTTTTCTTTTATGTGTACGAGTGTTTTGTCTGTGTGTGTAAGTGTACCCCGTGTGTGCAATCCCCACAGAGGACAGAAGAGGGAGTCACATTCCCTGGAATTGGCATTACAGATGGTTATTAGCTACCATCTGGGAGTTGGGAACAGAATCTGGGTCCTTTGTAAGAGTAGCCAGTGCTCTTAACCCCTGAGCCATCTCTCCAGGCCCTCAGCACTTATTTTTATAAATAAAATTTTACTGGAATATAGCTGTGACAATTCTTCATATATTAGCTTAGACTGCTTTTGCACTAAAATGAGAGGGTTGAGTCCTTGTGACAGAGTCAAGCATTTATGACAGCTGGCCAAAAGAAAAGTGAAATGAAAGAATCCAACGCAGAGTCCAACTTCTAGAGTTAACCTGTTACCAATGCCAGAGCTATCCTTACATTCAGGCAAGTGACCATCCAATGTCAGGATAATGTCATCTCCTCTTCAGATATTTTTGTTTTATAAGAAATTTTACAAAGACAGGTGACCTGCCACTTGTGGATTGTGTTTGCTTCCCTATCCAAACCTGACCTCAGATCACACATACAGAATATACCCCTCTATTCCAAACCCTCACTGCCCTCAGAGTACATATCTAGCTTCACAGGGCAGTGAACCTATCAACTAATTAATGTTGCAAAAATAATCTCTTTGAATGAGGCACTACTTGAAACGCTTGCATCTGAAGTGGCTTTCCCAAAGCTCTCTGGCCTGCTCGTCCTTTGCCATGTCTTTCAATATTGGACAGCACCTACCCTGCTCTGCTTCTGACCTAACCACCAGCTCTGAAGCACCAAGTCTTGGCTGTATACACACAGAGAAACACGTACAATAATGGCTTGTCTAAGCACAGAAGAAAGCAGCTGGGATGGGAGGAAACATCTTTCAAAGATAAATATTAGTGGTGCTAAATAAATGTTAAAAGACTACTGTCCAACAGGACTTGGAGCAATGGAGCTGGAACGGACCTGGAAGCCACCTCCCCCAGGGCTAGCTCTCATAGTTTTGGAGGACACTATGAAAGCTGCTTAGGGGAGAACATCAACTGATAGCCCAACCCCAGTTTTAAAGCCTACTAACCGCAACAATGACCAGCGCAGCAAACTACATTGGGGCAGTAGTGACACTTTTATCTTGGGGGTAATCAACAGCTACCTAATTAGAAATAAAGCCCACTCAATGAGAGGGAGCTCACGTGTGGTAATATAAACATAGCCAAATACACATGGCTGGAGAAGAAAATCTAAGGCTGTCACATCCCTAAACAAATGCAGCTTCTTACTAGATGCTAAATATGGATCCTTATAGTTACAGACAAGTATCCCAGACACCACTCATCAAAGAAGCTTCTTTTTCAACAGACAGAGACTACTACAGAGTTCCACAACTGGTCACACACAGAGAATAAGTGTCTGTGAAATGCTGAGCCTTAAGTGACACATCCGCAATAGAATCTCTACAACTAAGGCTTATAGAACATAGTAGAAAAAAGAGTAGAGAATATACTAATGCATCTCTCAACTCTCATCAATGAAGCTCCTTCGTGCTACAGAGGGCCATGAACACAAAAGGACACAAATGGCCAAAGCCTGGAGAATAAGAGTCTGCAGAGTATAGATCCCTGGACAGGACTCCCATATTAAACTCCACCTACTCAGGGCTCAGGGATCTTTGCAGAAGAGGGAGTAGAAAGATTGTAAGAACCAGGAGAAGAGGTGCATGACCATATGGAAACAAAATCTTACAGGCACCTTGTTCATATGAATCTACAATAATGGTGGTCAGCATGCACAAGACCCATGCAAATTCAAGCAGACAAAAACCCAGCATAGAACTGTGGAAATGGGCAGCAGACCCCAATCTTAGCAGATCTATTTGTAGCTGATCATTGATTGGTAAGGGAGAGCTGATCTTCTTTAAGAGAGTGTGACTCGGGGGCTGGAGAGATGGCCTAGCGGTTAAGAGCGCCGACCGCTCTTTGCAGAGGACCCGGGTTCGATCCCCAGCACCCACATGGCGGCTGAGAACCGTCTGAAGCTCCAATTCCAGGAGAACTCCAGTTCCAGGGGAATCTGAGACCCTCTTCTGACCTCCGCGGCGTTGCACAACATGGGTGCACAGACTTGCATGCGGACAGTACATTCATACACATACAGAAATAAATAAAATTAATAAAAAAAAAAAAAAGAGAGTGTGACTCTAGATAGGCTGACTGGACCGTAGTGGATGAACCTGTACTGAGGGAAGTCCAGGTACACTAACTTGACTCAATAAGCTTTAACAAATATGACAGAATGCATGAAATCCAGTAGGAGAGGAGGGCTATGGAAGAGTGGATGGAGGAGGGGTTATAAAGATGATTATTTTGTATGAAATACACAAAAATTCAACAAAAAATATACAGAAAAGAAACCAGCTTTGTGCATTAGGAAAATGGAACTATCTTTTCTGGAACTCAGGAGCTAGTTAGGTTAAAGGTTAGATGATATCCTCCTTCATAAGGAAGTCAACCCTGATTTATGGCAGTCCAGAAAAAAATTAACAAGTTTTAAAACAGCTAAGTTATGCCTATTCCTTTTTCTTTACCTGCACTGCATGACCTCTGACCCTGGAGACTTAAGACTTGGGGGCTCTCACACATGTACCAAACTACCTAATAGGACACTCCCAAACTAAACAGACAGGGCTAGCACTGACCCAACATTAGGAATTTGGAAGAAGGCCATATACATGAAAGGAGGAGAAAACAAACCTCAAAGACTTCTTTGGGAGGCAGGAAACCTCCCTCACTCAGGGAAGCAGTCAGCCTTTGTGAGAAGAGACAGGAGCAAAAGGGATGGGAGCCTGTGTATGTTCCTACTGCTAAAAGATATGGTACGTGGGGAGACATGAAGCCAAAGCCTGCCCTCTTCTTACTTAGAGAAAGGAAAGAGGTGCCATTCTTGCAGCATGGCCAGATGTATTATCATAGAACAAGGACTTAAGACTTCTAATCAGCTTTTCCTCGTCATAAGCCATATTAAACTCCCTAAATGAAATGCCTAGAACCTCAGTGTATTCACCCAGCAAGGACAGGGTTCTCTGTGATGTTTCTATTGGCACAGAACTGTTAATGTTTTCTCATTCAAATAATCTTTAATCTCTAAATAGATTTAAATGCTTCTGTGCCAAATTTGTTCAAGTCCTTTGGTGGTGGCAGCAGGGAGAAGTCCTAACAGTTTCCATTCTGATAAAGGAAAAAAATACATAGTGGTCCAGACAGAGTATGTACACTACCTTAAACTGACTCCTGATTAAACTTTCTAGATGGCCAGACAGACAATAAGTCAAGGCTGATTTAAACCTGGCTCTATCTGTTAAAAGGAACTATCTATAACAATTACTAGAACATGACCAAACAACAGTGTTGTAACAATCAAGCAAGTTATCATTTGCAAATAAATTCTTTGTAATTAAGCCGTGTGCTCTTTATAAAGGGAATTGAGTGGGCGAGTTAAAAAGCTAAAACACATTCTTAGGCCATGGGAAACGCATGCAAATGCTTTTTGACTAAGCTCAAGATTTTTAAGTTTCTTGTTTGCTGTCTCAGCTCTCATGGGTCTGTTGGGCCTTGTCCACAGGCCCTGTGCAGAATGGATGAGCAGATTTTTAGCTAATAGTTACCATGACTGAATAGCTATTCACTAGTTTCCCAAAGTTATAAAGGCCTTGAGCAATTTTGTGGCAAAGGTTAGGCTGTAATTTTATTTTCTACTAACTGTGAAGGTCTCCTAACTGTTCTTCCCTAAAAATACATGCAAATGACAAGTTTTACAAAGATATTATGTACAAGATACTGACGCTAACTCCTTTGAAAACATTCTTCATAGGCCTCCACAAACTATTACCATTATCAATAAAAGGGAAGTACTTACTTCTGGGTTCCCGGGGTCCATCCACTGTAACTTTAATAGCTCTGTGATAAGTGGCTACTTGAGGAGGATTTGTGAAGACTGTTATGGTCAAAGTGAAACTCTTGCCTGTAGATATAAGAGGAAAAAATACAGAGTGAATAGAAATAGATGCTATTGATGAATCTATAGTAATACAGATGTCCAAATTTCATTGATGAATCACTGTGGAGGTAACCAAACAGGAATTCTCACTCTAAACTGGAAAATCCCTGATGGCCACTTGAGACTGTTTCTGAAGTCATTCTGGATTAACATCACCATCTTCCCTCCCATACTATGTACACAGAAAGATTTCAATTCCAAAACTCTGCTCAGTAGCAAGAGTTATAGTAAGAACTGAAACCCGGGTCCACTTGACGAGGGTTCTCTTTCCATTTTCTCCAACATCAGGAACACATTCAAGCAGAGACAATTTTAGAAGTCATGGTCATGACCCCATGAGAGGACAATAGTAAATCATTGTTGATTATGTTATTTATTTCACATGGTCTTCAAATTTCATTTGCTTAAATGAAGTACAATAAGAAGATGAAAGGGAGATGTTCTTATGGGAATCATTTTAACAGGAGCCCATGTCTCCTGTCCTAGCCTTAATGTGCCTGTGGTATGATTTCATCATTCCTGGAACAAAGTTATTCGCCTCCCTTCTCACCCCTCCCCCAGCATACATCTTGTTGCTGAATCTTGAAGAAACTCCCTGACTTATTTTCTGTTAAACGAACATGACACCTCTCAATACAGACATGACATTTTACAATTTGAAAAGATGTTCTTCAATGATATGGTACATCTGATGCTTCAAATTAATGAGCTAAAAGTGATGGATAATGGGGAGGGAGAGGACAGGGAAAGGTTCCATAGCAGATTTGAATGTCTGCGTTCCCCTGAAGATACTGCTCTCTGTTATACAAACTCACTGACAGTTGTAATCAGTTAGATTTGCAACGGTTAGTCATGTCAGATAGTCAAAACTGCAAACTGTTACAAGACAGGAAAAGGTGGGCGTGAAACAGTGACTCAATAAAACATCCAGCAATCTGAAGCCAGAGTGCTCATTCAGTCTGCTCCTGTAACAGATAAAAAAGCTCATTTTGTTTTGCTTTGTTTTTTGGTCAGACTTTTTTCCCTTTTTACTGAAAGCTGAGAGTATTAAATCAAAACACAAATCTTAGACAATATGTAGCAATGCAAAGTTTAATGCAATCTTTTCATAGCTTAATATGGAACAGGTTATGTGCAAAGCTTAATGGAGAACAGGTCTTTGGCTGTCAAGTCTACTGAATGGGTTTTCTTTTCAAACCAGACCATGTAAGTTCCTAAAATCTGTTTAAGACACACATCATTTGTTACTGAGTGCATATACTCTTAAGGCTTCTTGCCTGTGTTTTCCCATAGCCAAAGAGTTAAGAAGGAAAGAAAACTAGGAATATGGGAAGGGGTCGGATTGAAAAAAATGAATATTGACTAGCAATCCATTAAGCTCCAGCCACATCAACTTCATTACATCATTTAATCTTCCACAGTTAGATCTATCATCATCCCAATTCACAAATGGTGAAGACTTAGTCTCGAGAAGCTTAGTAATTTACCCAAGGCCACACAATTAAAAAGTGAGGAAAACTGGTATCTGAACTTAAATTTTTCTGACCTTAAAATAAATGCAACTGATTGAGGATGCAGGACTTACTTAGCATATCTAAGACCCCAGCACTGAAATGGAGGAAGAAAAGAAGGAAGATGAGACAGGAAAGGAGGAAGAGGAAGGGAAGAAGGGAAAAATAAAATAAAATGAATGCACTTTCCTGCTATGTTGCCTCAGAATATGAAAAAAATTAAGTAACTGACTTATAGATGTGTCCCACTTAGCTCTCCGTACCCAAGAAATAATAAATATAAATGGATTAATGTAATATCTTAGCCAGATGATGAAAATGTATATTTTTAAGTATCATTGAAACATCACATTTTATGTACTAGATACTAGATATTACGTGGATTTAAGTAATTTAACTCATTACAGAGCAGAGGATTTATTAAAGACATTAACATTAGCCAGAAGAAAAAGACAGGCAGAAGTCTAAACTAGTCCCAGAAAACTGAAAGTCTACAGACATGAAAGTTGAGTGGAAGAACATGGAGTACAGATTAAGACCTCAAACTTATGACTGAATCTCTGGATTAAAAGCTAATTTACCTTAAGACATCAAAAATGCCATCCGTGGTCCACAGACCTGGTATTACATTTTTAATAGTGGCTCCAATGCTGTGGTCAGAAGACAGCTTCCCTGGCATTCATTTCACTAAATCCAAGATGCACTTTCCTCAGTTATCCTTAATGTCTCAAAATGAGCTGCTAGTGATAATGTCCATGGATTTCTCAAAACTGCATTTGGGAATGTTTCCCTTTCAAACCTTCACAACCTGCTTAAGATATTAACTTATCTATGCTCCTCCCAAAGTCAGAGAAACACATCATATAGGAACAAAAGGAAGATCCTAATTCACCCCTCAAGCATAAAGCATCTAAATGCTCCGAGAAGAACCAGTTTGCCCTTAAAATTTCCCTTTAAAAAGAGGTGAGGTGGGGAAGGAGCCATCATCTTCTAAAATCAATTCCTGAGACTCAAGACTGAATTTGACATTTCTGGTTAGGTTTTCAGAAAAGCTTGTATGCAGTGTTGAAAGAAACTTCCAGAAACCATGACCCAACTCGCTAAGTAGTTCTTCATTTTATAATAATACATTTCCTGAGTCAAAAGGTTTGTGTGGGCATTCATGATTTCCTTAATTAAAAACAAGAAGGTTTTCCAAATCCCACTTTCTAAAGTGCTCAGTGGTGCATGGATCCAGTACTACATCCAATGGCTGTGGTAGAAAGACAGTTACTATCCGTGGATAAGCCGCTAATGGAAGACTGATGGTCTAAAAAGAAAAAATCTTACTTGGACTGAAGAGATGGCTCAGAGGGAGAGGTGCTTGCTAGGCAAACATGCGAACTAGAATTCGGAGCCCCAACATTCACATAAAAGCATGGCATAGCAATGTGCACATGACACCCCAGCCCTGGAGGGTGAAGACAGGTGGATCCTGAGGACTCAGTGGCCAACCAGTCTAGTTCAAACAGTAAGCTGCATGAGAGACCCTGTCTCAAAAACATAAGGTAGAGGAGAGATTGAAGAAGATATCTCAACATCAAGCTCTGGCCTCCACATGCCCCTACCCAGGCAAGCCCTCACATGTGCACACACAGACACACACACACACACACACACACACACACACACACACTGCGAAATCCTACCTAGAGACAACTTATTATATCATCCACAGTTTCTATCTAGGAACTAGTTCTGCAATATAACTCAAAGTCATATCATTTCTTAGATAAATACAGGGAAATGTCACCGAGAGGTAATTCCAACTTAGCCTTAGGGACTGCCAGGAATCGCCCAGAGGGATGGACTATATCCTAAATTAGCAAAACACCATGTTTTGTACATTATAAATGCTTTAAAAGGCTTGTAAATTAAAAGCAGCATGCTTGATGTCAAAAGAGAGGAAGCACACCAAAAAAAAAAAAATTAAAAGTTAGTCACTTTAAACACTTCTGTTTAAAATATAAGGAGAAATAAAGGAAGAGACAATTAAAGACTATAACTTAATGCAAGCTTTACTGATGATCTGCTTTTAGCTTGGGTATTTTTGAAAGTTGTGGTCCTAAAGAATCTATAAACCAAAAGTCAGGGTAACCTGGCTGCTTTATAAATCTAAGAGCATTTTTCAATTTGGGAGAGTTTGTGTTCCTACAAGTGAAAAGGTTTTTGAAAAAGTTTAATATTTGTGGAACTTGGTTTCTTTTTATTTTTAAACAGTATTGAAAACAAATTGTGTAAAGCTGGGAAAGAACACACAGTGGACACAGCATGTTGACAAGAAGTAGCGACTTTAAGAGATGTGAAGAGGCGTGAAAGTCGAGGAAGCTGTGAAGTCTGTTGTAAAAGCAGGTCAGGTACAGACTGTACAAAGGCAGGTTAAAGGGTTTCCTGCCACTGAAAAACTGACTCATTTTTTTCGAAGTGCTGTCTCTTTCTTATCAAAGTTCTCGCTCCTTTTTTCTCTCTCCACTTCAGCTTAACCTTACTGTTTCCTTTCATTCAGAGTAATACAGTGATATAAAATTTATTATTAGTGATAAATCAATTTTTCTCTCTCTCCCCACTCACTGCCCCCCCCATCTAAGTGTAGAAGACAAGTCTGGACCAATTTCTCCATCCTGCCTCTGGCAGCAGACTGGAGCATTTCAGATCCTCCACCAAGTCCCGGCTGCTTCAAAGGAAAAATCCTACTTTCTTCAGTTAAGATCATAAGAAATATAGGGGGAGGGGGTCAGCTCTGTTTGGACATAATTACACTTCATCAAAAGAAGCTTTCTTCATCTTCCATGCGTGAAAAGTCTGCAAGCAGTTAAGTCTGTCTTTTTTTTTAAATATAAAAATTGCTATTTGGGAAACCAGCCAAAACTCAGAAAGCCAATATAGTAAAACAGTGCACACCCTTTGTTTCCCTTTGAAGTTTCTTAAATAAATATGTTGAGGGTTTACAAAGTACACTATCACTCTGCCATAGTTTCTAGTCAAATTGATCAGAAAGAAAAAGTTGTGCAGCATCTATATAATATAAAAGCACATTAAATGAAAATGTAAGCTTGGGTCTATGAAATAAAATTAAGGCTAAGGCCACATTTTTTAAATACTAAAATTCACTGATCTAGTTGTATATAAGAAGAAAGATGCAATTTAGAGCATACAGGTAAATCAGTATGTTTACCATTTTTCAGTAAGAAAAGGAGAAACTTGGGCTGGAGAGATGGCCTAGCGGTTAAGAGCGCCGACCGCTCTTGCAGAGGACCCGGGTTCGATCCCCAGCACCCACATGGCGGCCGAGAACCATCTGAAACTCCAGTTCCAGGAGAACTCCAGTTCCAGGGGAATCCGAGACCCTCTTCTGACCTCCGCGGCATTGCACGACACGGGTGCACAGACCTGCATGCAGACAGTACATTCATACACATACAGAAATAATAAAATTAATTAAGAAAAGGAGAAACTTTAACTGTACTGTAGCCTTACATCAGCGCTAAGAAATAAAGAATGAATAAATGAATGTGCGCTCCAACACACGCACACACACTCACACACTCCTAGCCTAATCAGTCAATAGAGATACAGGGTGCATCTTCCTCTTCTTGTAATGAAGGAGCACCAAACCTGAGACAGAGACAAACCCTTTAGTTTTGTTCCTATCAGAGGCTCTGTGCCTCCTTTTAGTTCAAACAACCTTTCAGTACAGTATCTCATTAGCATGCATCATTTTTTTTTTCTTAAGTTAAAAAGCACAACCTCTTGGCCCTGTTCCTAGAAAGTAAACTAAACCTACTCATCGGAAACAGCCTTACTTGAATTTCCCTTATCAAGTTTTTACAATGGTAATAATTTGACATATGATACAAACTAAGAGAGTAATTATTGGACATGGTTTAAAAATTGGTGTTTCCCATTTCCCAATTCAAACCTGGGCTACAGTGAAGCCACAGGCTTTGTAATTTCATTTCACTTCAATTCGAAAAGTTCTACATTTTTTTCTCTCCTTAATATATTACTTAAAATAGAAACATTAAATTCAATAAGTTAAATAAACATAATACTTCCAAACAGGTGAATGATCAGTAAAAGTCTCTCTGAAGAATAAATAAAAAACAAAGTATTGGCCTCCTTAGGGACACTATTTAAAAACGAAAACTCACTTTTTTTTTTTGGTGTTTTCGAGACAGGGTCTCCCGGTAGCCCCAGCTGTCCTGGAACTCACTCTGTAGACCAGGCTGGCCTTGAACTCACAGAGATCCGCCTGCCTCTGCCACCCAAGTGCTGGGATTAAAGGCGTGCACCACCATGCCCGGCGAAAACTCACTTTTTTTTAAACAATGATAGAAACCCTAAGAGGGATTAGGTCCTGTTCTGTGATCTTTCTAAGGATTCCTGATATCTGAACATGGATTCAGGTGACAGAAGTCCTTAAACACTACAAATGATGAGGAACTATTGAAATTCTGATCATTCATTTGCCTAGCCAATTTTATGTAGTCATTCTAATATAAGTAATACATTATTCATTTATTCAAATGAAAAGCTTTGGGCAGTGCACAGTGGCATATGCCTTTAATCTCAGCAGAGGCAGAGCCAGGCAGATCTCTGTGAGTCAGCCTGGTCTACATAGTGAATTATCAGCCAGGCCAGCAAGGTCTACATAGTGGGACCTTGTCTAAAATGAAAAATACTTCTGGAAAAACAAAACAAAAAATGATTTTTTCTGGACTGGAAAGATGGCTCAGCAATAAAGAACACTGGCTGCTCTTGCAGAGGACCTGGGTTCAAATTCTAGCACCCACATAACAACCATCTGTAACTCCAGTTCTAGGGGAATCTGGCACCCTGTTCTGACCTCCATGGGCTTTGCATGACATAGGTGCACTGACATCCATGCAGGCAATACACACATACAAATAAAAATAACTGAAGTATTTTTAAATGTGATTTTAAAAGATTCTTATTGTGAGGATAAATTAAATCATACAGAGATAATACATTGATAAAGGAAGACGTTATGTTAGTTGTCCTCATTTCAACTTAGAGCAAAGCTGATATATCAGGAAATGAATCCAATGCAATCTTTTTCCTTTCCCCATTGCCTTTTAATTTACTCAGATTACATGACTCCTCATAATGTAACACTTTCCAAGTGTTCTTTTCTCTACCTTATATGCTTATAGCCATTGAAATAAGGAGCAGCTCTTCTGAAAATGTTGTTTGACTCTTCAATATCATAAAACAAAGGAAATACTTAGGATGACACTCAACTGCATATGGATTTATTTAAACAAAATCTCCAGTAATTCTATTTCAGAAAAAAGAAGGTGTTGACTTGTACACAGAGGAGCCTGCATTGCCTCAGAGAATCCTAATGTGTCTACTCCATTATAATAATCAGGACTTACCTCGTCCACTCCGGCCCACAAATCTCAGATCGTTGAACCTTGCTACTTGGTTTTTCATAACAGCAGAAGCATTTCGGAGCTCAGCAGAATAATTCTCATCGTTCCCTGCCATGACAGTAACCACAGTCCCATCTGGTACTTCTCCGAGGGCTACCACCTACATAAAACAGGAAACACAGCCGCAATAATGGCACATCAGAAATGCTTACAAACTGAAAAGACATTCTCATTGCAAATGGCATCTTATCAGGACTTGGCGCTCTGCTCCAGTGATGGCAGAGCAGGAAAGAGGTATCTGTTTGGGGGCTATGATGCCACTTCAAATACACCAATGTTTCAAGGTCCGCCCATTTCAAAAGCAGGCAAAGCTTTCCTTTTATTCATTGTTGGATTTTTCACAGAATATATGTACATTTTTATTAAATCCCCATGTTAGGCTGTCCATGGGAATTATACCGCAGAAAGGAAGCTAATGCCACATCTGCAAATTGCATCGTATGGATTAAGGCATCTCCTGTCTACATCCCCAAGAGTCCTGAGGTGTGATCCTAAGTCAGACCTCAGATTAAAATAAAAGAGTATGTACCTATGGGCTGGGGACTTGGCTCAGTGAGTAGTATAGTATAGGCTTACTGTGAAAGCTGTACAGGCAAGAGGACCTGGGTTTGGATCCCCAGATCCCATGTAAAAAGTCAAGCATAGAGGCTTGCATCTGCAACCCATGTGCTAAGGGGTTGAGAGAGCTGGATCTCAGAGGGCTTGCTGGCCAGCCAACTTAGCTTAAATGGCAAGCTTCAAGACAGCAGGCAAGATGCCTCAGTGAGTTAAGGCACTTGCCATCAAGCCCAACAACCATGGCATCCACATGGTAGAAATCGATAACTGATTCTGGAAAGTTGTCCACTGATAGCACGTGTGCTATGGCCCTTGGATGAACATAAAAAATAAATAAATGGGGGGAGGCTGGAGAGATGGCTCAGCAGTTAAGAGCACCAACTGCTCTTGCAGAGGACCTGGGTTTGATTCCCAGCACCCACATGGCAGCTAAGAACTGTCTTTAACTCCAGTTCCAGGGGAATCTGACACCCTCTTCTGACCTCCACAGCATTGCACAACATGGGTGCACCTACCTATATGCAGACAGTACACTCATATAAATAAATAAATAAATAAATAAATAAATAAATAAATAAATAAATAAATAAATAGTGGAAAGCAATTGAAGGAGACAACCCAGCATCAGCCTCTGGACTCCTCATACGTTCAGACAAGTGCACACACATCTAATATACATACACACAATACCTAGTCAGCTGTATGGAAGACTTTTAGATGAAACTTGGAGTTACTCAATAAAACAACTGGCTACAGGCCCTCAGGGTATCTTCCTTACTTTGGCCTACATGGTCCTCTTTTAATGACACTATGAATATTTGCTGGATGTTGACCCTGCTGTGGGGTCCAGTGGAATACTTAACACCATCAAACAATTAGAGTCTAAGTATGGAATAAAGATCTATATCAAGATGAAACTGTTATTAGTATATTCCAAAAACATGCCCTGGGCTGGGAGACAGCTCAGTTGGTAAAGCATACATGCATGAGGACCAGAGTTAGATCCTTGGCACCCACCTAAAAAAAAAAAAAACCTTGGGATGGCATGTACTTGTAATCCCAGGTCTGGGGACAGAGAGAATGGCAGATTTCTGGGACTCACTGGCTAGCCATCCTGCCATCAGCAGCAAGTCCTAGGTCCCAGTGAGGAGACGCTGACTAAACACCAAGATAGGCAGCTCGTGAAGAACAACACTGTAGGTTGACCCCTGACCTCCACACACACATGCGTACACATACACACACACACAAAACTTACATGCACAGAGAGAAACATACTCATCCTAGCCACACTTCTATTATATTCCTTCTGCCATCTTGATGCCACATTTGCCCCTTAGTCTTCAACAGTTAATCTGAAGAACAGAAATCATACTTTACCCCAGGTTAGGTAACTGCGCACCTTGGTTCACACAGAATTTTGGTGAGAGAAGGTGGGCCATGGGAAACTGTCATGGTCATGTATAAAATATTCTATTCTCCCTGGCGTGGTGTTACACACCTTTAATTCTAGCACTCAGGAGGCAGAGGCAGGTGGATCTCTGTAAGTTCAAGACCAGCCTGATCTACACAGTGAGTTCTAGGCCAGCTGAGACCCTGTCTCAAAAAGACCAAAAAAAATGTTCTATTCTCAATCTACTACCAATATCTAGGGTCTCTGTGGTGGTGATCTTTCTGCTCCAGCAACTCCCAGGGCCCCTCAGTGCAGGTTTAGGTCAGTTTGTGTCATGTCCAGATGTCTTATGATAACTCAGCAATGGCTCAGACTAAAGTAGCTGCACTTTCAATGGCACCCCTATGTGCTTGTCTATCTAGTGAGCATACCACTTTACCTTTTCCCACTTCTCATTTGTAAATTTTTCCATAAGACAAAATGTAGACATTTAATTAGATGTTCTGAATACACATGGTACCTAGTCTCCAGTAAAAAATATTTATTTTTAATTTTTTTATTTATTCTTTTTATTTTATGTATATGAGTGCATTGCTCTCATGTAGATGAGTGTACCTGTGTAGTGCAATGCCCACAGAGGTCAGAAGAAGGTTTTGGATCCCCTGGAAGTGGAGTTACAGATGGTTGTTAGCCAGGGTGCTGGGAAATTGAACCCAGGTCCTCTGCAAGCGCATCCAGTGCTCTTAACCACTGAATAATCTCCCTAGCCCCAAAACATAGTTCTTATACAGTGATAAGACAGATACCATATTTTAGGGCTGAATTATCCCTGTCCGTGAACCCTACTCAAAGAGGCTGTACCATATTCTCTCCTAAACCCAAGAAAACAATCAGACAGACAGACAGGCAGGCAGACAGACAAACAAAACCTTGTCAATATTTTTGTCAGCCTTACTTCACTCTTAGGCTGGTTCTTGGTTTCTTCTACTTCGTTTAATTCAAAATCAAAAAAATACAGGACTCAGTATAGTATCCCACTGTATCTAGTCACCCTCACTCAGTTTACTGCACATAGATTACTGATCTACCAACTGATTTTACTAAATTAGCCCAAAGTAGAGGGAATGGCCTTTATCTCATCTGGCTTGTTCACCACTATGTATATCCGCATCCCACAATGTACCTGGCACATAAGTGTTTGGTGGTAATTTTTTTTAATAATTTACTTTTTAAATTTTTTATTTATTTATTTTTATGTGTATGAATGTACTGTCTGCATATAGGTTTGTGCACCCCGAGTCCTGCAATGCAGTGGAGGTCAGAAGAGGGTGTCAGATTCCCCTGGAACTGGAGTTAAAGATGGTTCTTAGCTGCCATGTGGATGCTGGGGATTGAACCAGGTCCTCTGCAAGAGCAGTCAGCACTCTTAACCGCTAGGCCATCTCTCCAGCCCCAAGGTGGTAATTTTTTAAAATAGGAGCTAAGAAGATGACTCAGTGGGTAAATCACTTGCTGTGCAAGTATGAGGACCTGAGTTCAAATCCCCAATACCTACATAAAACTCGGGCACAGTATGACTCATATCTATAATTCTAACACCTCTACTTGGAGATGAGATGAGAGCTGGAGAGATGGGAAACTCAGAGGCCATCCTGCCTGGCCTGTGCAGGGGCCAACCACAAAGAAACAAGGTGAAGGATAAGGACCAGCATTCCAGGATATTCTCTGACCTCAACATGCATGCCATGGCATGTGCACACCTGCACTCACACGCAAGAACACACATACACACATGCCGGATTAAATATGCATGTAACAAGTAAATGAAAGCGCTCCATAAAGAGCACTACTCTCGACAGCCAGAAGTCTGTGGGCTACCAGCTAAAATGTGGAAAGAACCAGTTAAAGGATGAGTCAGCATCCCTCACCAACAGCAGGATGGTTGTGCTGCAGACTGGTGTTACCTGGAGTATACAGTTTTCAATCTGAGAAGTCTCAGAGGTCAAGAGCAAATCCCATGAGACTAAGACTTCCTCCCTGCAATTTTGATCTAGTAACTTCAAGGGCTACTAAAAGAAAGAGGCTATACTCCAGAAAGGGCAGATGTAGTCTCAAGGTCATAATGCCCCAAAATGTGCACATATGAAAATATTGAAATAATTGACTACGTCTGCCAGTATTCATCTGAATGGTGAGACATTTTCCACACTCAGCAGATTGTGTTTTAACACCTGCTGTCTGGCTTCCTATGTCAAAATAAATATTAATAAAGGCGAGAGAAAAGTTACACTATTTTAGAAGAGAAGGCACTAAACAACAAGAAGCTTCACCTTCCCCCCCCCCCCTGGTTTTCCTACATATCTACTGTTGCCTTATACAAATCACTTCATGTTTGGAAACCACAATTTTCCAATATAAACTGGAAATAATTTTTTAAGTCTACAAAAAGTAGAAGATGCTACATAAGCAAAGAATGTAATTATAATGCTCTGCTTTTTGGTAAGACAAGGAGAGTTAACTGTATTCCGTTCCAAGTCTGCTTCTTGCTAAAGACAGGCTTTTACTTATAAGCATCTTCTAAGAGTGCAGCAGAATATGTAACTCTTTGTGTCCTCGGATGATCTCCAGTGTTGTTGAAAGATAAAGGATGACTGCTTGTGGGTTTCATTCGAGCCATGCAATAATTCAGAAAAAAATTAAAGAAATCTGCCCCAATATAAAGGTTTTCAAGAGCTGTGGGACACTCTTATTTTACTGCATATTTTTAACATAATGGACTTTTTTTTAGTTAGAAGAAAAGGAAAATTGATTCAATATGGGAAAATATGAAAGAAAAGATTCCTAAGAATGAAATACATAAATCCATTTTGTTTAAGCAGCATAATAACGACTAAATTAAATATTGGTATATTCTGCATAGTGTATTTAAGAAGAGACAGATAATCACAAGTTGTACCTATCGTCTTATGAGGCTTAGAATTGGTCCTGAAGAAAATGCTAACATAATACAGTGAGACTCTTTCTGCTGCAACTGAATTCTAGATCAATGGCTAACATACATTGTTTTTTTTCTACTATTAGTTCTACCAGACCAGACTGTCCAATGTTTTTCTGAGGGAGGGTATATGTGTTGGAAAAGGGAGCACTATATTTAATTTTATATCAATCAGAAGTATAATTACATGTTTGAGAGGTTGGGTTTTTTTTTTTAAAGTAGATGTCTGAAGCTGTAAACTTCCTCCCAGATATTCTCAACCCTGTTTATGTAAAACCAAAGAATGAAGAGATTTTACACATTTCTTCTGTACCAAACCCAACCAATGGAAAAACATTTTAAGGGGTAAAAGCACACTTTAAAAAAAATCACTAGTGTAAGCATGAATTGAATATTTTTTCCATGCTACCCAATATGAAGTACTGTTCTACAAAGACTAATTTGTGATAAAACCATAATAATTACATTTCTAGGTGTTCTTAAAATGTAAAATGTACAAATTTAAGAAAATCATGGGAAAGAGAGAAGTTATTTTCTGTTCTGACATTCTAGAGTTGAGAAAGAAGTTTCTTTATTTAGCACACCTCACTGTAACCAACATTTAAATCACATGGCATGTAGTTTATACAGAAAGAAGTTAAAGGCCAAGAGGCGATGCTGTTGAAATTTTGTCTGAGACCACTAGAACTAAATCTGTGACTCACCCTGAAAGAGGAGCAATGGAGAATTTAACTTGGACTCTTGTTCCTCTGGTCTTAGAATTTTACTTAGAAGTAAAAATTGCCCGTGACATTTCCATAGACAGAAGTCTAGTGTTAGCTAATTAATTACTCTGACAGATCAATATTATTTGGCATGTTACACTTGAGGGAATATGAAATATAATTATTTTTTCAAGACAGAATCTGATTAGGTCTTTCTTTGTAATGAAAAGAGAAGTAAATCAGTAGTTTTAGGAGGGATAAAAATTGTATTACTCTTTAAGTAAACTATGGGAGAGTCTCAACAAACGTGGCAATGGATTCTTAGAACTTAACCCAGAAAAGCTTTCTTAACCCAGGAAAAAGCCAACAGAATTCTACGGGAAAAGTAAATATAATATATTATTTTAAATTTTGTTTCAACATATGTCAAATGAAAATGTTGATGAAAATTCTTTCAATTTAAGCCAGCAATTTATGTGCCATGTATCAAAATGGCTCAGATCAACTGATGATGACTAGTCTAGAACTCTGAAAGCAATGATGTCAAAGAAGAAAATATAATGAAAGATATCTGTAGTACCTTTTCTGAAATATAAACTTCCAAAATTAAAAAAGATTTCCTGTCTAAAATCATGTGTTCTAATTTACTAATAAGTTATATACATTTAGTCCCACAATGCTTAACTTTAAATAAGTTTTACAAAAACGATTTGTCTTCATACAACCTGAACTGCTATGATTGACAGAACTTTGCAAAAAGTTTGTATTTGGCTTTAATAAGGATTTGACAAGCTTAATGATATCTTCCCTTCTAAAGGTATAATTAGATTTTAAAATATACAAACACAATCTGATCATGAAACACTTAAGGAAAATATAACTCACTAATATCAGATATTTATAAGTTGCAAACTTGCTTTTAAAGAGAGAAACATGGTCAATGATGTTAAAAACTCATTGTCAAATAGAAATTGCTCTATGATTTTGAAAACCTCTCTTTGTAAACACCAAAGGTATTATTAAAGACAGAAAATTAACTATGAGTACTAGATTGTATAACTTAAGTATGCTATTTTTCTTTAACATTGCCAGAAATTGTCTATTGTTCTCTAACTTAAAACAGTACTATAGGCCTATACTATTTTAGTTTTAAAATATACATCTGGACTTTAACATTCTGCATAGTGTTTCAGCTTGAAGTTATTTAAAACAACTTAGTTATGAACCCTGAAGACCAGTCTTCATAGTGGAGATGCTGACAGACCCCTAACTCAAAGGGCGCTACTGGGTACAAGGTTGACATGTTCTCTCTATTCTTTTTCTATCAGATCATCAACTAATGAGCTGAATTTGCAAACTGGTTTGTTGTCACTAGAATCATCTGTGACAGAAAGGGCCTAGCATCCTTTAATAGTAGGCCTTAACTATTTTAAGCTTTCAGTGAAATACACCTGAAAGAAATGTTAAAAATATTTACTTCCATTTCCTTGACACCTGGAAGGACTGAATATTTCAAAACTACAGAATTTTGTTAAAAGTACAATGGCAATAAACAACTTTGAATAAAGTATGCTAGTTGTTTTTGTGTTTTTACGTCTCAACTATCAATGAATTATGAACTCTCTTACAAATCTCCTAATGATATCACAGGAACAATTCCAGTGTATTATTTACTCCTTAATATATTCCATTTTCAATATCATGTTTAGGCGCTATTTAAAATGATAAAATATCAGAATATTCCACTGAATTAATTAAATTGCTTGTAGTGCCAAACTTGATGTCACAGACCTAAGATATGGACTCAATACAAATTGTATTGATCTGAATACTAGACTTCTCAACAATTGTGTGTTCCCTCCACTGTGTGTGTGTGTGTGTGTGTGTGTGTTTTAAATGCATTACCTATCTGCTATCTACCTAACAGAACTATAATTTATTTTGTACAAGGCTCTGGATATGATAGCCAAATCGCTGTCACCACTTTTAAAACGGAGACTTCTCCATATTATTTCTTCACTGCAGATGTATTTGATTATGCTGCCAGAGTATAGGAAGTCTACTGCTTTCATGCTTTTATTCCCAAAGCAAGTTATTTTTAAAAGGTTGTTTATACATCACTGAAAACTATAAAAGTTACTGTCAAAATCTGAACATCCAAATTTCTATGCATTTTTATAAACAAAGAGACAAAATTATTCTGGGTGAACCTCAACTATCAGTGTGAATGCCGTTAAAGAGGGATGGTGATGGAAAAACTTCAGGCTAACTCAATTCATTGTTCAAATAATATGAACTGAAACATTCAATATAATATGCCCTGTTTATCAATGGTTTATTTGCTGGTTAAAATAATATATTCTGCAACTAGTATGTTTATTAACAAAGAAAGAAACTTATTTCCAAAATAGATTTAGAAACTATTTAGAAAACTAGCTATAAAATAGTTAGAAAATCCACATTAGCAATCAAAATATCCAATAACAGTTCAAAATTAATACTATTCAATCTTAAACTAAAATCCTTTCCCTTCAGAAGGAACACTCATGCTCAAAATCAATTCGGCATCAAAATTGTGAGAGAACGGTCAAAGACAGTTATACCCCAAAGATGTTCAGCAGTAGCAGAACAAGGGGCTACAACAACAAAACTTACATATGCTAATATAGCCAAAAATATCTACTTACTTTTTTCTATTTTTATTCAGGTTTGGAGCAGGATTTTTGCTTTATTTTGATGAAAATAATTTCTACCCTCACATAAGGCTAATTAGAAAATTCTGGGCCCTTGGCTGATGAACATTGTAAAAGATATCACTTATACAGACATTTCATTTTCTAAAATTCACCTATATCCTGACCTTTTCATGTTACGTCCATTTCAAGGACGAAAACATTAATCTACAAAATGGATTCTCTATACAAGGAGAAATTTGACAGTTAAAAAAAAAAAAAAAGACCAATTCTTGAGCCAGATGCAAAATGAAACTTGCCCTAGAATGCAATACACCCCCCCCCTTCCCTAACAATCTATTCTGATTTCTGTCCTGATAGAAGACCTACATAGATAACTAGCTCTAATTGACCTGGGCTCCTCTTCCTTGCCACCCCACCCACACATGGAATCTGAATTGGTGCGTGGGGTGGGTGGGGGGTGATCAACAACTGGGAAATGCAAGGGGCCCGTGGGAGTTTGGCCCCAGGTCCACAAAGAAGGAATTGGCACAATTCCTCCTGTTGATTTTCTTTTTCTCTTTCTTTTTTCTTTCTTTCTTTTTCCTTTCTTTTCTTTCTCCTTTCTTCCAAAGCCTTGCTTAACCCGCCCTTCACAGAAGCCAGAACCAGGGGGCCCAGGCCCACCCCCTGAGGCACCTTTGGGGCACATCACCCTGGCTGGCTCACTACCCCCATCATCCCTGGAGTTTAAGCCAGGGAGGGTGCACAGTCCTCAAAACACATTCTCCATCAGCCAGGAATGCACACGCTCTTCCCTGGGGGCTCCTCATCCTGCTAGAATGGCCTGGGCACCCCAAACCGCATTATGGAGCTGCCTTGGTATATATGACCAGAGATTTGGGACTCAACAACTTCAACCTGACAACTGCTGCCTGCTAGACTACCACAGCTCCTTCGCTGGAAAGCTAACGGCCCTGAGGCCTGGCGGGCAGAGGAAACTGCCAGGCGAGCACTGCGGTCCCAAGCCTGGGGCTGGAGCCACCCACCGCTCTTCCCAGGATGTGTGCAGTTCAAGGCCACTCAAAACAACAATAAAACAAATCTGCCTATGTTCACCTTGGTTTTCACTCTGGCCAGCCCAAACTGTTCCACATCCCTCACCCCTTCCAGCGGGAGCGAGGTGGCAGGGGCCCCATCCCTTTCCAGGGCATACCGGGGCCGGCGCTTCTGGGCACTGCTCTGGTCCAGCGCCCCAGACTAGTCAAGACCCCGGCGGCCCCGCCTTCCTCCCGGTAAGGGGAACCCGCGTCCGGCAAGCAGAGCTCGAACTAAAGCCGGGGTCCTGTCCAGCCTGCCCCGCGTTCCCAGGGGTGCCTGGACCCTGCTGAGCACCCGAAACGCACGTGCTACTGATGGTACCACGCGTCCGGTCCCCTGCGGACACCCAGCCAGAGCCTGGGAGAGGCCAGGTCTGCCGAGCCCTCAGAGGGTCAGGGAAGCGGACGCCGAGCCCCTCACAGAGGCTAGTGGCTGGGAGGGAAACGGGAAGACGTGCACGGAATCCCGGGGAGAGGCGACAGGGATGCACCGGGGAAGACGCAGGAGCCCCGGGGAGGAAGTCCGGATGCTAGACCCTGGGGAAGGGGAAGGGGGCGGGGTGGAGCAAGCGGCTGGCGGTGCCCAGTGGACGCCGAGCTAGGACCGGGAATAGATTAGAACCCAGACCCGGAGATCTTTAAGACAGTGAATTAGCAAAGGGACCAGGAGTGGGGTCCCAGTGGCAATGGGCACAGGTGAGAGGGAGGGATCTGTGCATGCTGACTCTCGCAGGGTTATGCAGACCAGGGCTACAAGGAGTCTCGAGGGCATCCGGGGCCGATGGGCACCAAAACGCGGCGGGCAGGTTCCACCAGGGCCCAGCCGGGGGCGGGGGGGAGGCGGCCGCAGCCTCTTACCTTGAAGGCCACGGGCAGGGTCTTATTGCACCGCCAGTGCGAGGGCAGCACAGAGCACAGGAAGTTGGGGCTGTCGGTGCGGACCAGCTCGGCCGGGTGGTCGGCGATGATTTCCACCATCGTGCGGTTGTCGTGCGGCGGTCGCAACCGGGGCACCGCAGCTGCCGCCGCTGCCGCCGCCGCCGCCGCCGCCGCTGCCGCCGCCGCCTCCTGCTGTTGCTGCTGCTGCTGCTGCTGTTGCTGCTGCTGTTGCTGCTGTTGCTGCTGCTGCTGCTGTTGCGCAGCCACCACCGGGCTCACGTCGCTCATCTTGCCAGGCTGCAGGCTGCTGGAAGGGGGGCTGAAGCGCCGGCTGGTGCTCGGATCTACGGGAATACGCATCACAACAGCCACAAGTTAGCGAAGTGGCCGGGGGAGGGGGAGGAGGGTGGAAATGGGGGCGAGGAGGAAATTGAGGGGGTGGAGGCGAGACGCGGGGAAGGGGATGGAGGTGACGGGGCTGAGGAGGTGAGAAATCAAGTTCCACGAAGCCGAGTCCTTCCGGGCGGAGTCTGCCGGGGGGCTGACCGGCCGGCGATGCGGCTCAACTGGGGCAGCGGGCGGGGAGACCCGGGAGATGCGGATCTCTGCCCCGGGGGAGCCTTTGGAACCCCGGCGGCCGCTGCGGCGGCTGCAAGCGCGCGCGTGGGCGTGTTTGGCCAGCGCAGACGCGGACGCTCGAGTCTGCAGCGTGCAGCGGGGTCCCCTGGGGCGCGCGTCCCGGGTGCGCGGGCGCCCCCTCCCAGTTCCAGTCCTCTGGCGGCGGGGCTCCGCTGCTTCAGCTGTGGGTCCCGGCGACCCGCATCGCAGCTCCGCTACCCAGCTGCCGGCGTCCGCGCCGCCGCCCGCCCGGGCCACCTCCTCCTCCGCGGCGGCTGCGCGCTCGGTCCTCCCGCGGTGGCTGCCAGCCGGGCTCCAGGAGCCGCTCCTTCCGCCCCCTGCTCCCGTCACCCTCTCGCCGCCGCCTCCTCGCATCCACTTCCCTCCTGGTCTTTGCAAAGTCCCTCGCGCTTCAAGGTGCCAGGAGGTAAGTTGGGAGGGGGAGGGGGGCAGCGGATCCCGGGGCCAGGGATCTGCAGAGCTTGCGAATCGAATCGTAGCCGCTGCCGCCGCCCGCCGGCCGTGAGAAGGAGCCCTGCGCGCCGCTCGCTGCTTCCGAAGCTGGAAGGGAGGCGGTCCCCGCCTAGAGCATCGCCGCCAGGCGCGTCCTTCTGCTCCCCAGGACCCCCTCCCAGGACCCGGAACCCCTCTCTTGGTCGGAGCACGCTGAAGCGGAGACTCCAAAAAGCCGCCGGCTGATCCGACTGTCCTTATTTTTTGTAGTAACTTCAGGAGAGGAGGAAGGAAAATTCTTGAGTCTCTGCGCTGACTTCGCACACTCTTCACCCTCCCCCACACCCCCGCCCCCACCTCTGCCCGAGAGGCTGGGGGGGCGGGGGTTGCAAGATTCGTGTTTGAATTGGTCCCCCTCCCCTTAGGTGACACCAAAAAATGGGGACAGGAGGGCTTGTCAAAATAGTTTTAGAAACTCAAGTGAATTCTGGACCCTTTTTTTTTTTTCTTATATCTAATTCTCGTCATTCCTGGAGAACAAGGATGAGTTTTTTTTTTTTTTAAGAACTGAAAAAAATGACAGTTTAGTAATTAAAGTAAGTCGTGAAAACGCTTGCTGAGAGGGAGTAAAAAACTGATTCCCCCCCCATAAAACTTCTGTCATTTTATGAAGTCCATACTGCATCTTAGACCAAGTCTAGTCTTAGCTTTCTTCCTCGCCACGGGAGGGGAGATTAAAATAAAAAATAAAAACTGCTTCAATGGTTATTTATGTATTTATTTCCCGGTGTGGGTTTTTCTTTTAAGCGATTTCGGAACCCCCAAAAGGTTGTGGTTGAGGGGATGAAGGAGCTCGGGGTGGGGGGGAAAGAGCGGCAGTTTTTACCTAAAATGTGGTTTTTGGAGGCTGGGATTTCTAATGATTAGGTTTTTGTGGTTTATATAGACACGACTCTTGGCTAAGGCGATCATTACTCTGATGAGAGTCAGAGAAGCACGTGGGTGTCTCCGACCAGCCTCAAACTCTGAGCCTTCAAAACAAATCAGACAATGTGCTGCGCCCACAGAAGCCGGGAAATCCACTGGAGGCTGCCGCTCCCCAAGACCCGCATCACCGGACGGGTTTACCTCTCGTCTAGCTCATTCGGTTGTTTTAAACCTTCCAAAGCTTAGAAACGTGTTTTCAAAAAAAGAATCGTGCCAAAGTTCCAGTGATTCCTAACAGGGTAGCAGACGCAATCTTAAGCGATTTCGAGAAATAAATGAAAAATTGCAATGTCTGCCCCTTAGAGGATTAAGGAACAGAGATGGCCGGGTACTCTATCGCCTCTCGGGGTCATATTTAAAGCCCTTCACGTAGCCATTCAAGAGTGCTTGTACTGCTAGAGGCAAACGCCTTGCGTGCTCTGGAAGCGACCCGTCGGGACCTTCCCTCTCGGTTTTAAAGCACTGCTGAGGCTCTCTGAGCCAGTCGTCTTCTCCCCCCACCCCCCGACACACCACCACCCCCTTGCCTTCCAGGGGCCTGGAAAGGCTCTGGGAGCACCCGGGTCGCCGGAGGTGTCTTTGAGCGAACACTAGGCAAACTTGGATGCCAAAGCTAGATTGAGTGACTTGGAAACTGGATTTCCCAGCCTTAGGGATGCGCTGGGGATCAAGGAGTTCCCAGATCCATCCGAGAGTGCTTGGGGGTGGGAGTGATGAGGTTGGAGAGACGCCACTCTACCCTTTTCGTGTCTTTATTTTTTATCTTCCCTGTCTGCTTCCTCCACTCACAACTAAGCCTCCTTGTCCCTCTTTATTTTTCTATTTGCTCGCCTTCCCGCTGCTCCAAATCCTCCCCATCCGACGGAAGCCTCCTACAGTTCCTCTCCAGCTCCTGCGTACTTTCTCTGGGCTCCGCTGCCACCCTAGGAGAGGCGAATCTGCATCACAGGCTACTTCGCTCCCTCCAACCGACTCCTCACAGCTGGTGGCCTCCACACCCTCCACACCCTGAGAACACGAAAACCACTTCTAACGCACTGGAGGCGCAGGTTGTTGCTGAGCTGTCTCCAGCGAGTTTGACTTTTAATTATCTTTTTGGTCACAGGGGAGAGCTCTAACCCTGAGTACTGCCCCGCCGGGTGAAAGCTGTAGTCTCCCCAGCCACAAGCGCCTGCCCAGGAAGGGAAACCAAGCTTCCTTCCCCATCAAAGAGACAGCCTGCCTCTACTACCCACCTTCCTCACACAAGCTCACCGACCACCTGACACCACTCATAAGCAGGAGTTGTTCAGAGGGTGCCTTGCGCCACGGTCTGACAGAGGTCTGTCTCTGACTACTTGTCTTTGCTCTTCTTTTTTAGGTGCCTGGGGACTGCAAAGGAGGGGAGTTACAGGAAACAGATTATTTCTGTAGTCAAAGGAGATAGAAATTCCTTCCTTTGGAGGTAGTATTTCTTCTTCTCTGGGTCTTATCTTCCTCCCAGAAAATCTACAGAACAGGGAACTTCTAGAAATTGGCAGCCACTGAGAAACGGTCCATATTTCAAATACAGGCTCTCAGAGGGTTTTCTAGAGTCATTTTAATCTAAAAAAAATTATCTTGGGGAATTTTTCCTTCCCCCTCCATCGCTATTTTGTCCCCCTTTTTCATTTTGTTAGACATGCAGGCCCCAATAATTAGGAATTTTTTAAGGCCAGTTTAGTCAATGGTGAGATTATTTATTTTAATTAATCATATCCGGTAATTCAGCTTTATAGCCTTCCTGGGCATCCTCCCTCCATTAAACATTTCAGTGCAACTAATATAAGCAGCTCTTGGAAGTTACTAGTCTTGGATCCCTTAAAATATCCTACAGTTATTTATAATGTGGAAATGAAATTTTCCACTGAATGCCCTAACAACGTTCAGGTATCTGGCACAGAGGATTTTCAGTCTCCTTTCAAAAATATACTCTTGCTGAACATTCACACTTTCGAGACTGGAACTGATGATGTCTTGGCTCTGAGTACTAGACTTCAAGTAGGAAACATTTTTACAGACCCTTCATACACAAACAGCTTATGGTACTAGAAGGTTTTTACATGTCTGTATTTTCAGCTATAGTATGCTTGATTTCTTCAGTATAGATTTTCTTCTACAACGAAAATGTCTTAAACAAGAACTAGGAATAAAGTTCATTCAGCAAAGTGTTTGCTACACAGGCATAAGGACCTGAGGCCTAGCCATAGAATCCAAGTTACAAATTTTAAAAAGCAGGGCATGGTGGTATATGTGTTTGAAATACCAGGACTAAGTTAGACAGGCAAACCCCTGGGACTTGCAGGCTGGGCAGCCTAGGCTACTCAGGAAACACCAAGCCCATGAAAGACTCTGTCTCAGAAAAACAAGGCAAACAACACCTGAGAAACGACATCCAAAGTGACCTCTGGCCTCCACATGTCCTGTGTGCATGCGCATGTGTACAAACACGCACACACACACACACACACACACACACACACACGCACACTCGCCCACAGAGTTCTGAACAAATCACTCCCTGGTCTTTTCAGTTGTGTGCCACAGCATAAAAGAACATGCTTTTCTTTCCTAAAGATTTGGCTACTCTGAAAGATGGCAAACCTAATTTCCCCCTCCATGGCCTTTAACATTTAATATAACTGTTTAATGGCAACATTTGGCAAATCTAACTTTCCAAGAGGAAGAAAGTGTAATGTAAAACAGTTAAGTTTTGTATCAAAGAAATGAACTCTGGAACTGAGAATGCAGGCTTCTCTCATTTGGTTTCCTGTCCTAACCCCTCTATTTTATTCTATATACCCTTTCTCATGATGAAAAGTAGAGCCAGGCATGGTGGTCCCTGCCTTTTATCCCAACACTCAAGAGGCAGAGGCAGGCAGATCTCTGTGAGATCCAGGCCAGCCTGGTCTACATAGAGAGTTCTAGGCTAGCTGAGGCTACAGGGAGATCCTGTCTCAAAAAACAAACAAACAAAGAAAAAAAAATCAGCCAAAAGTAACTGTAAAATCTTAAATTACTTTCCAAAGAACCAGCTAAAACAAGTCAGGCAATCAAAGGAAAATGATGGTGTCCTGTGCTCTCTGAAGCTTTGAGTGTGTCAGGTGGGGAGACTCCACAAGCAGTGTGGTCTTTGTAGATTTTACTTTGGGTTTTGACTGACTAAATTTTAACCTGAAGCAGCAGCATTGCCACTAGACCAGGGTCATCAGACTAGGGTCCATGGACTAAATCTGGCCTAAGAACTACTAGTTAAGGATGGTTTCAGGAAGATCACCAGGAGTGCCAGGCCAGCCGGGGCTACACAGCTAGATCCTGTCTCAAACAAAATGTGACTATATATATATATATATTATAGTGTATGTATATATTTCTATGTAGTAGTATTAGTTGCAGAATGTACTTTTCCATTTTATTGAGTGCGCCTTGTCCGATCGCCGCATGCTTGAGGAGGTCATAAGGGTGTCGGATCTCCCTGGAACTGGAGTCAAAGACGGTTCTCAGCAGCCGATGTGGGTGCTGGGGATGAACCCGGGTCCTCTCTGCAAGAGCAGTCAGCGCTCTTAACTGGCTAGGCCATCTCTCCAGCCCCAGACTAAATATATTTTTAAACTGGAAACATTAGCCAGGCGTGGTGGCGCCAGACGCACTTTAATCCTACACTTGGGAGGCAGAGGCAGGCGGATCTTGTGAGTTCAAGGCCAGCCTGTCTCAGAGTGAGTTCCAGGACAGCTGGGGGCTAACAGGGAGACCCTGTCTCGAAAAGCCAAAAAAAAAAAAAAAAAAAAAAAACTGGAAACATTAAATTGATAATATTCATGGCACATAAAATGATTTAAGTGCATATTTCAATGACTACAAATAAAGTTTTATTGGAACACATCTGTTTGTGTATTGTCTCTAGCTGTTGTCATCTAAAACAGCAGAATTCTGTGGCCGTGAGAAGGATTACATGGCATGCAAAGCCTAAAATATTTACTGACTATTCCAGTGGAGTGAACACGGGGCCCTGAGTAGCTTCTAAAGGTGAAACTCATTTAACTTATGTTTTCCTATATAAAATGTGAATTAGAGCTGGGCCTTTAATCCCAGCACTGGGGAGGCAGAGGCAGGTGGATCTCTGTGAGTTCAAAGCCAGCCTGGTCTACATAGCAAGCTCCAGGCCAGCTGGGACTAAAGGGAGACTCTGTCTCAAAAAGACCAAAAAATAAAATTAAAATAAAATAAAATAAAATGTGAATTAGACAAATATTTTTGATTAATAGTTGTTCACCTGCCCAAACCAAAAATCATAGTGAATCAGTGCATTTTCATGGGTTCTTTATGAAGCACTGTTCTGCCTGGCTGTTATCCCAGCCCTTGGGAGGTGGAGGCAGGAGGATCATGAGTTCAAGGTCATGC
The DNA here is from genome assembly GCA_009823505.1 of Rhizomys pruinosus. Lineage (NCBI taxonomy): Eukaryota > Metazoa > Chordata > Mammalia > Rodentia > Spalacidae > Rhizomys > Rhizomys pruinosus. Next base: position 4,808,078 of record VZQC01013045.1, on the reverse strand, counting down.
TTAGCTACCTAGAAATGCAGTAAGTTTGAGGCCAACCTGGGTAATGTGAGACCCTGTTTCAAGTGAAATATACAAAAATGATTGCCTCAGACATCTTTATATGTCAGCATTTTTCATTGTCCTTAAAACAGATGGGAGGAAGCAAGTTAACCCAGTAGATGAGAAATGTGGAGAAAAGATAGATAAGACTTCTTTTCCATTTTTTTTGTGTGTGTGTGTATGTAGTCCACGTATCCATGTATGCATGTTTGCATGTTTATGCATGTGTAAATGGAGGCCAAATATTGATAGGAATGCTGGGAATCATCCTCAGATACTTTCAAATCCAGAGCTGGCTAGCTTCCTCTGGGAATCTCCTGGAGTTACAGGAGAGCATCACACCCACTTGGCATTCCCATGGGTTATGGGGATCTGAACTCTGGACTTCATACTTTGCACAACAAATGCATTAACCACTGAGCCATCTCCCCAGCTCAGGTAAGATTTTAATAGGTTTGTTACATCTGTTTTATACATGATTATATAAGAAACACAAATGAGCTTACCAAGAATTTTCTGGTATACAGTGTGTTCATGGGTTCTATATACATTTTAAGACAGTTAGCTTAAGAACATAAGTGATCTCAAGGCCTCCTGACATATTTTTCCATTTTAATTTTTATACGGTTAAATGCTGTCTGATTTGTTTTAAGCTCAGTAGATTTCTCCCATTGTCAGTGGACCTTTAAGAATTTTCATGGCTGTAACTAGAGATGAAATGTTTGGAGTGGAGGACTTAGCATCATAAACCTTTCCTTGTTGTTCAAGTTAGTGTTCCCATGGGCCATTTTCAGGCACTTATAAGAGCACAGTGTTGTCATAAAAAGGGTGACGCTTGCCATATGATCCTTCAGAACCACATTTATGGAGCACCTATGTAATTGGTATAGACTTAAAAAGTATATATTTTGTTTGACTAAAATACCCAACTTCCTAAATGATATCCTAGTTACCCAAAGGCCAATATTCTTTTTTAAAAAAGGCATTTCATTTCCCAGAGTTCAGAGAAATGAAATTAATTTTACTTAATTAGCCCTCTGGTACTTAGGTGTTGGCAACTGGCCTATAACAGTAGCAGTACTCAACAGTGGAATGTTCTATATAAAAGTTTATGGGGGTCTGCGATGAAACATCTGAGAACCCCCTAAAATTAAAGGTTTCCTGTAGTAACTCAGCCATCCTTTATCAAAATTCTCTGTTACCTTCAGCACACAAAAGAGGTGCTATCCAATTCTAAGTCACTGCCCAAGGTTCCAAAGCTTTACTTTAGACTTTCTAATGGCAGTCTTAATCATGTGTCCTGCCCCCAGTAGCATGAGAAAAGTAAATAAAGGACATCATTCTTAGTCCATATAACAAAGTACAAAAATCATTTTCACAATGGGAGACATTTTAGTTACAAGTGAGAGGTAGAAAAAACAGGGTAAAAAAAAATAGAAAGTCAATGGGCTAGAGGGATGGCTCAGTTGTTAAGAACACTGGCTGCTCTTCCAGAAAACCTGGGTTCAAATTCTGACACCCACATGGCAGTTAACAACCATCCATAACTCCAGTTCCAGGGGATCCAATGCCCTCTTCTGACCTCTGTGGGCATTGCACAACATCATGCACTTACACACATGCAGGCAGTACACTGATACACATAAAATAAAAATAATAATACATAAAATATTTTCAAAAATAGAATGTCAAAAGTTCAAACTGGTTCTACTAGCTGAATCCTACCAGATGCCAGTGGTAGCTACTATTTCTTATATTTGGTTTCTCTAGTCTTCAATCTCATACACTCTGCCTATAGTGCTTTCCCTCAAGTTGTTCAGGCTAGACTTTCTCTCACAGAAAGCATTTTTTTTTCTTCCTACCCAGTCATGAGCAAGTCCTATAAGCATTGATTTTCTCATCTCTTTTGATTGGAAGCAATTGACTTTGTAGACCATGCTATCCTTGAACTCATAGAGATCTGCCTGCCTCTGCCTCCCGAGTGCTGGGATTAAAGGTGTGCAAAATCACACAAGGCTGGCTTTTTTTTTTTCTACATGAGTTCTGGGGACTGAACTCAAATCTTGATCTTCATGCCTACAAGGCAACTGCCTGATCTCTTTCCTCAGTTTCCAAATATAAAATTTTATGGAGTAACATTATTCTGATTATCTTCAAGTAAGAAATCTTATAGGAGATCAGATTCAATGAACAGTTCCAGATTCCACCTGATTTATTCAGCTTAAAGTTTATTATTCTGTGGACTGCTGAAAATATGGTTTGCATCTAGTAGTTTCATTGCATATAGTCTCTTTTTTTTTTTTTTTTTTTTTCTTAACTTACCGCTCTGATGTTTTACCTTACTCAAAGGAATTATAGTGTGCCGAGAATTGTAAACATGAAACCTGGTAGAGGCGTTAAAATTATACATTGTTATTCACAATATAGTCATGACTTTTCTGATACTATTGGTACTGATTCATACAAAAACAAATTCTTTTTAAAAAGGTATCTATGAGGGCTGGAGAAATGGTTCAGCAGTTAAGAGCATTAGCTGTTCTTGCAGAAGACCTGTGGTCAAATCCCAGCACCCAAATGGTGACTAAGAACTGTCCCTAATTCCAATTTCAGGGAAACTGACACCTTTTTCTGTTCTCCAGTGGCACTGCACCACACAAGTGCACTTACACACATATAGTCATAACATTCACACACAAAATTTTTAAAAGATTTTAAAGCATCTATGATAAAACTGGGACTATGAAAAATAAATTAGAAAATTGCCAGAGCTCTGCTCCAAGGGAAGCAGAACCCATCTTACAGTCAGCCTGAAAGACTTTCAGTTTTCAACTTTGTTTTGCTAGCCTTTACAAACACAACCATAAAAATTCCCTGCAGGCAGAGATCTGGCAAAAACATTCCATTTGAAAGCCAAACTTCCTATAGAAACTGTCAATTTTTAACTCTCAGGGTTAAAATTATAAAACTGGAAGAAAATAGTTGGAAAGTTGCTTTCTACTTGTCACTAAAAGAAAGAGGAGAGGGCACACATCTAAACAGATTAAGGTCTAAACAATCCATCAGTCATTTTTATTGGATGTGCATGAAAAGGAAAATAAATTCACTTTCATTCATTCAATTCACCCTTGAAATTATTCTGTTCTGTGAAAAGCTTATAGGGTCTTGATAACTTTAATATGACTTATTCAGTTGTCTGAGCTCATATGGAGAGTATAGATTTGGAGCCATTGAAAGAAAAAAAAAAGGAATTTCTAGAAGGTTATATTGTAGTGGCCTTGGTCTCCTCCCTTTGAACTCCCAGGGGCAGGACAATAAGATCATGCATAAAAATCTGTTTCTTCACAGCACATCTTAGGAGAATGGTGTATATCTACAAAATGGGAAATCTATTTAACCATCTGGAAAACCCTGAGCAGGTCCCTAGACTAACATAACACATTCTGCAGCCTCACAGAAGTTTCCATCTGCAGATTCCATAACCTCCTCAATGGCCAATGTGTCTAATATGCCCAACTCATTGTTGGGTGGAGAAAAGATGAGATTATATGTATATATATATTCCGAAAGCTCAGGACACAGTTCTTACTTTTGCTGTCTTTATACACTGTGGATATGCTAGTGGGAGAAACTGTGTTGTTTTGGTTTAAACAGAAATGATCTGGACCATACTACTGAAGTCCAGGGAACACTGTTCCAACTCTATCCATGTATATTGTAGTGCAAACAATATCCCCAAGGGTCATGTAAAAGGCTACCCCTGAGTAGTCCCCACAAGAAGCAGAAGCCCTGGCATACATGGCACGATCAAGTTGATTGATTGATTGATTGATTGATCGATTGATTGAATGAATGAATGAATATATTTAAACAGAAGCTTGGGTATCATGGCAGACTAAACATGACTTTTGTTCTATTGCTCAGTTCTCTTTGTTCTCCTAAACATCATTCATGACGATTTGTTTTCCATCTCTGTTGCCACTACCTTAAATTCAAGCCTTCAACATCTGGACTTAGCCCATTTCAGTCTCAATCCTTTCTCTGTATACCCATAAGTGTTTTTTTTTTGTTGTTTTTGGTTTTTGTTTTTTGTTTTGTGTGTGTTTTTTTTTTTTTTTTTTTTTTTTTCAGTCAGCCTGAAAGACTTTCAGTTTTCAACTTTGTTTTGCTAGCCTTTACAAACACAACCATAAAAATTCCCTGCAGGCAGAGATCTGGCAAAAACATTCCATTTGAAAGCCAAACTTCCTATAGAAACTGTCAATTTTTAACTCTCAGGGTTAAAATTATAAAACTGGAAGAAAATAGTTGGAAAGTTGCTTTCTACTTGTCACTAAAAGAAAGAGGAGAGGGCACACATCTAAACAGATTAAGGTCTAAACAATCCATCAGTCATTTTATTGGATGTGCATGAAAAGGAAAAAAAATTCACTTTCATTCTATTCAATTCACCCTTGAAATTATTCTGTTCTGTGAAAAGCTTATAGGGTCTGATAACTTTAATATGACTTATTCAGTTGTCTGAGCTCATATGGAGAGTATAGATTTGGAGCCATTGAGAAGAAAAAAAAAAAGGAATTTCTAGAAGGTTATATTGTAGTGGCCTTGGTCTCCTCCCTTTGAACTCCCAGGGGCAGGACAATAAGATCATGCATAAAAATCTGTTTCTTCACAGCACATCTTAGGAGAATGGTGTATATCTACAAAATGGGAAATCTATTTAACCATCTGGAAAACCCTGAGCAGGTCCCTAGACTAACATAACACATTCTGCAGCCTCACAGAAGTTTCCATCTGCAGATTCCATAACCTCCTCAATGGCCAATGTGTCTAATATGCCCAACTCATTGTTGGGTGGAGAAAGATGAGATTATATGTATATATATATTCCGAAAGCTCAGGACACAGTTCTTACTTTTGCTGTCTTTATACACTGTGGATATGCTAGTGGGAGAAACTGTGTTGTTTTGGTTTAAACAGAAATGATCTGGACCATACTACTGAAGTCCAGGGAACACTGTTCCAACTCTATCCATGTATATTGTAGTGCAAACAATATCCCCAAGGGTCATGTAAAAGGCTACCCCTGAGTAGTCCCCACAAGAAGCAGAAGCCCTGGCATACATGGCACGATCAAGTTGATTGATTGATTGATTTGATGATCGATTGATTGAATGAATGAATGAATATATTTAAACAGAAGCTTGGGTATCATGGCAGACTAAACATGACTTTTGTTCTATTGCTCAGTTCTCTTTGTTCTCCTAAACATCATTCATGACGATTTGTTTTCCATCTCTGTTGCCACTACCTTAAATTCAAGCCTTCAACATCTGGACTTAGCCCATTTCAGTCTCAATCCTTTCTCTGTATACCCATAAGGTGTTTTCTTTTTTGTTGTTTTGTTTTTTGTTTTTTGGTTTTTTGTGTTTTTTTTTTTTTTTTTTTTTTTTTTTTTTTTTTTTTTGGTCTTTTTCGAGACAGGGTCTCCCTGTAGCCTCAGCTGTCCTGGACTCACTCTGTAGACCCGGCTGGCCTTGAACTCACAAAGATCCACCTGCATCTGCTCTCCTGAGTGCTAGGATTAAAGGTGTACACCACCATTCCCTGCGTTGTCTTTTTTTTAAAGTAAGATGATTTTTAATATTTTAAACTTACCAACTGTACATTGGGTAATGATCCATATTTCACAATCTGGCTCAATCACAGTTGAAATATTTATTATTTGCTGTTTGTTCCTTTTTCAAATAACTGCATCTTTCATAAAAGATGAACATTAAAGACTTTAAAGCATGCTTTTAAAAAATAAATTAATATTAGTATACATCAAATGATATATAGTATAATTTCACATCAGACAGCTCACAACTCCCTATAACTCCAGCTCTAAGGGATCTAATATCTCTTCTGGACTCTTTGAGGACCTGTGTACATATACCCAAAAGACACACATTCACACACATAATTTAAAATAAAATAAATCTTTCTTAAAAATGAGTAAATTAGGGGCTGGAGAGATGGCCTTGCAGTTAAGAGCGCTGACTGCTCTTACAGAGGACCCGGGTTGGATCCCCAGCACCCACATGGCGGGCGAGGACCATCTGAAACTCCAACTTCCAGGAGAAGTCCAGTTCCAGGAGAATCGACGCCCCTCTTCTTGACTCCTGCGGCATTGCACGACAGGGTGCGACAAACCTGCATGCAGACAGTACATTAATCACATAACAGAAATAAATAAAATTTAAAAAAAATTTTAAAAATGAGTAAAATTAGGAGATCTCCCAAGACCACCTGAAAGCCCCCCCACCCCCCACCCCCGCCAACTGGGATTACTAAAGGAAGGAGTATCCAAGTGGATTCTTTGGAGAACCTTCAGAACAGAAAGGGAAGAGTGAGAGTTGGACTTCCAATAGAAAGCCTAGAGCTCAGAGAAGTCAACACTCCATAAGCAAGGAGAAAAGGAGAAAAACAAATCAAATAAACAAACAACGAAGGCATCTGAAGGAGGCAAGCGAAATGCAAGCCTTCAACACAGTGAAGAGGCATTTGGGATTCACAGTGGAATACAGGCAAGGAGAAGCCAAATGCAGGATCACGAAGAGAGACAACAAGGAAATGTGCAGAAATCCACACCAAGCTCTACCAACCCTGTGGATAAGATTCCTACAGTGGGATCTCCCGGGATGGCCAGGAAAGATATTAGAAATACAAAACTGTGAACATATTAAAGAAGTACAAGATTAAAGGGCAAATCAAAAGATCAAGAAAAGAGAATGAAGAACTCAAAGAAGGACCTAGAGAGAGGAGAATGACAAACTCCAGAAGGAATGTGATACACTGAAAAAGATCCCCATAATTGAAAAAGATAAGGAGGGGCTGGAGAGATGGCCTTAGACTAGTAAGGAACCGACCGCTCTACAGGACCCGGGTTTCGATCCCAGCATCCCACTAATGCTGGCCGAGAAAATCTGGAAACTCCAATATCCAGAGAGAACTCCAGTTCCAGGGGAATCCGCACCCTCTTCTGACCTCCACGGCATTGCACGACACGGGTGCCAGCAACTTGCATGCAGACAGTACGATTATTTTACAAATATAGAATAAATAAATAAAAATAGAATTAAATAAAAAAAGAAAAGAGGATAAGGAAAACAACCAGCGAAGCAAAGAGCTCAGGTAAGAGCATGAGAAGCTCCCCAAAATAAGTAGAAATACTAAGAAATTAGAAGAGGAAATAAAAATGAAATCAATATCATACCAATCAAGAGAAAGGATGGAAAAAGCCTCAGAAGCAGAATAGGAAGTTAAAAAAATAGTCAGACCTGGAAGATAACACAGAACAACTAAAAGCTCAAAGTAGATATTAAAAGTTTTAAAAATACACAAAAGGTGGAACAACACAGGACTGTGGAACACTATGAAAAGATCAAACCTCCACTCTAGGAATAGAGGAAGGAGAAGATATCCAAGCAGAATGGTATTGATCAGAACTTCAAACAGAATGATAGATTAACAATTTCCCCAACTAAAAAAATAGACAAACCAATACACATACAAGAAGCACATAGAACTCCAAACAGGACAAGATCAGAACAAAGAAACTCTCCACGCCACTCAATAGTTAAAAATGCTAGTGCCCAAAGCAAGAAGAAAAATCCTTAAAGTGAACGAAGAAGAGAAAAACAAGTTGACTTATAAGGGGAAACCTTATCAGAATTACAAATACTGACTGTCTCAGCTGCAAACATGAAAGCAAAGGAACGTGGAGAAAAAGCATTGGCCCCACTGTTAAAGCATTATAGATGACAACCAGATTACTATATCGTCCAGAAAAATGTTGATTTCTAGGTTGAAGAGAGAGAGAAAATCTTCCATGACATAAACAAGATGAAAGAAATACAATGTCCAGACTAACCAAAGACACCTATAAAGATTCTCACAACAAAAAACTTTAAACGCCTAGAAGAAAGAAAATTTGAAGAAGACATCAGAGAAATGGAAAACCCCTCTGCTCGTGGATTGGTAAGAATAATATAGTCAAAAGTGTCCATTCTACCCAAATTCTTTTATAGATTAAGCAGTCCCAAAGTAAAATCCCCAAGACTTTCTTCACAAGGCTTGGAAAAAAAAGTCCCTTAATTTATTTGGAAAAGAAAAACCCTGAATAGCCAAAACAGACCTTGAGTGGAAAAGAGCAACATGGGGAGTTGGGGGGATCTCTATACCAGATCTTCAACAGGCTATACTAACAGGCTATAGTGCATAAAAAACAGCCTGGTACATCGTCACAAAACAGACCTGTTGAACCAATGGAAACAAACGTGAAAATCCAAACTTGAGCACAAACAATTTCGGCCAATTTTCATATTTGACAAGGGGGCCAGAAGACACAATGGAAAAAGACAGCATCTTCGCAAGTGGTGTGCAACAACTGGATAACCACTTGGCAGAAGAATGAACAGTTAAACCCCTACCCTCTCGGCCCTGTACAAAAGGCACTGCAGGATGAGATTAAAGACCTTCAACATGAAACCAAAACTCTGAAAGGGCGAATAGAAGACAAAGTTGGCAAGCAGACTCTACAAGACAAGGCTTAGGGAGAAATTTCTAAATCAGACAGCAGTTGCTGCAGAATTAAGGGTCAATAATTGACAAAATGGGGGACCTCATTAAACTCAAAAAAAAAGTTACACAAAAGAAACAGAGTCAAAGAAGTGAAAAGAAACCCACAGAGTTGGGACGAAACGCCTTTCCACCGCAGGAAAACACTCTTGACAAAGGCATTGATTTCCAGAAAATATTAAACTTACCCTCACCAAAAACAAGAAGAAATAAAAACAATGTGACCCACTCAATGATGGAGCCATAAGAGCTGAACAGAGACTTCACCAAGTGAGGAATTAGAAGATGTCTGAGAAAACACCTTAAGAAGTGTTTCAACACGTTAATCAATGTAAGGAAATGCAATCAAAACCACTTTAAGATATCATGATACCAAAGTGCTGGAGAGGTTGTGGGGAAGGAGGAGACACATCCACTGCTGGTGAGGAATGCAAACTAATACAAGTCAGCTATGGGAAGGCAGTGTAGGAGAACCCTTTGGAAGAACTTGGAAATGAACTTGCACCTGACCCAGCCATACACTCCTTGGGTGCTTGTACCCTCAAGACTCACCTACCACAGAGATACAATGCACACGGCATGTTTATTTCAGCTCTCTTTCAACGAGATAGGTGCAGGAGCTGGAAGGACCAACACCAAATGCGCCCTCAACTGACGAGTGGATAGAGAAAATGTGGTACATCTTACACTAATGGATGTTTCTGACTGCAGTTGGTATGTGGAAAAAGATTGACATCATGAACTTTGCAGGTTTATCTTGAGTGGAAGCTAGAAGGATAGTCATGCTGAGTGAAAACAGTCCCAGAAAAAAAAAAAACAAACGATGAAGTGGGGTATCCCTCATCTGTGTTGCAGTGCCAAATTACCTGCGGTGTAAGGTATTTCATTGTGCACTAGCCCGCTGAGCTTTTTTGGTCAAACGCAGCTTGGAGGAGTGATGCAATATTGGAAAACAACAACAACAACAACAACGAATCAGAAAGGACTGGCATCAAAGAACTGAACTTGAATATGGTGGAACTTTTCGTTCAAACAGTCAACTTCCACAATGGAGAATTTTGAGAAAGACTGAGACGAAGAGATGAAAGCAATGTTTGGAAGAATCAATGAATTGATTCTGGTGTTGGGGGGTAGGCGTGGTGGACACGGGTCTAGATTTTAAAATAAAAAATAGTAACAAAATATAAAAATATATAATATAAATAAAATATAAAAAATTAAAAATGAGTAAAATTAACTTACTTAAAAAATTCTCTTCAGACCTGATGTGTTTATCCTCTTATAAATAGAAAATTTTCATGTTATTAAATTTTATGGTTTTAATTCAAATTATAAAATGCTTATAAAGCTGTGAAGTACCCTTTTATTGGACTGTGAATTGGAGCTCGTAACTTGAGATGATAGGTTGGTATTATCTATTGAAGTTAAAGTTGTACATACTCTATGAGAGCAATTACATACCTAAATATCTACTCTCATTATAATACACATAGAAAAATAATAAATTATGTGTGCCACCCTAGAGAAAACAATGAGAAAGCGGTGCCTGGAGTCAGCCAGTCTTTAGCCCAATGCTGGTAATCAAAAATCGGCTCAGGGACCAGATTCAGCTCATGTGCTATGGTCGTAGCCTTCCAACCTGGCATAGCATATTCCTATGTTTTTTGAGAACAACTAAGGAGATAAGTGAAAACTAAATATAAATGCTGTTAGACATAAAGGATGTAGACAATGTATGTGTTTAAGCTCAGTTGTGAGTAGAGAAAGATGAAGAGCACCAAATATCTACAACACATTAACTATGTCAAGCACTTATTGCTCACAAAGTCTCAGGCTGCTTTTTATTGTTGGAACTCTTTCTGGTTCAAGTGCCCTCTGTCCAATAACTTCTACAGCTGCTCATCTATTTTATTGGCAAGCTGTGGACAGATATCCACTAAAGTGAGTATGTATGGGTTCCAGGCTCTATCCTTCCACAGCAGCCGTTGTGCTTATGTCTAGCACTGGGCTTGTTTAACCACACCATTCAAGGAGGGCCATTGCCTACTAAAACAGAGGACAAAAGAAGGTATATGAACTTTGTCTAATTCTGATCAGATAAGGGTGGGTGCCTTTGATCCATGCTGCGGTGTAGGCTCTAAACCATTTCTGTTTCTTCTTTTTTTTTTTTTTTTTTTTTTTTTTTTTTTTTTTTTTGANTTTTTCTGGTTTTTCGAGACAGGGTCTCCCTGTAGCCTCAGCTGTCCTGACTCACTCTGTAGACCAGGCTGGACTTTGAACTCACAAAGATCCACCTGCATCTGGCCTTCCTGAGTGCTAGGATTAAAGGTGTACACCACCATTCCCTGCGTTGTCTTTTTTTAAAGTAAGATGATTTTAATATTTTAAACGTACCAAACTGTACAGTTGGTAATGATCCATATTTCACAATCTGGCCTCATCACAGTTGAAATATTTATTATTTGCTGTTTGTTCCTTTTCAAATAACTGCATCTTTCATAAAAGATGAACATTAAAGACTTTAAAGCATGCTTTTTAAATAAATTATATATATTAGTATACATCAATGATATATAGTATAAGTTTCACATCAGACAGCTCACAACTCCCATAACTCCAGCTCTAAGGGATCTAATATCTCTTCTGGACTCTTTGAGGACCTGTGTACATATACCCAAAAGACACACATTCACACACATAATTTAAAATAAAATAAAATCTTTTCTTAAAAATTGAGTAAATTAGGGGCTGGAGAGATGGCCTTGCAGTTAAGAGCGCTGACTGCTCTTACAGAGGACCCGGGTTCGGATCCCCAGCACCCACATGGCGGAGCGGACCATCTGAAACTCCAAGTTCCAGGAGAATCCAGTTCCAGGAGAATCCCGACACCCCTCTTCTGCCTCCGCGCATTGCACGACAGGGTGCACAAACCTGCATGCAGACATACATTCAAACACATACAGAAATAAATAAAATTTAAAAAAAATAAAAATGAGTAAATTTAGGAAGATCTCCCAAGACCACCTGAAGCCCCCCACCCCCCACCCCCGCCAACTGGGATTACTAAAGGAAGGAATACCAAGTAGATTCTTTGGAGAACCTTCAAAACAGAATTTTGAGACAGGGTCTCCCTTTAGTCCAAGCTGGCCTGGAGCTTGCTCTGTAGACCAGGCTGGCCTTGAACTCTCAGAGATCCGCCTGCCTCTGCCTCCCAAGTGCTGGGATTAAAGGCATCAGGCTACCCTAAGCCATTTCTATAACCTTTGATTTTCACTCTGCATTTGCATGATTTAATAACTTGTATGATTCAAGCTTCTAAAAGCTTTTTTTTCAATGACCTTAAGGAGAGATGACTTCAATGTTCTTAGAGACTGCCACTGAAACAAGGTACTTTCCCACATGATGCTGAGTTACATATGCCCCCAAGGGGCATGAAAATGTTCTCTGGATAACAGATAATTTTTAAGGAATCAGTTCCCAAGTCTTCGAAGTCACATACTCCTTCCTAAAAGTGATTTTCTTCACTGAGTGTGGTGGTGCACACCTTTAATCCCAGCATTCAGGAGGCAGAGGCAGCAGATCTCTATGAGATCAAGGCCAGCCTGGTCTACATACTTCCAGGCCAGTGGGGGATACAAGAAGGGAGGGAGGAAGGAAGGAGAAAGAAGAAATGAAAGAGAAAGAAAGAAAGAAAACAAGGAAGGAAGGAAGGAAGGAAGGGAAAGAATGAAAGGAAGAAACAAAGGAAGAAAAGGAGAGGGGAGGAAAGAAAGGAGGGAGGGAAGGAGGAAAGAGAGAGGGGGAGGAGGGGAGGGAGAGAAAGAGAGAAGTTAGACTAGGAGTCATGGGAGAAAGCTAACCAGAGTCAGTTGGCAAGAACACCTGAGAAATAATTTCCAAAAACACAAAACAGAACAGGCAGGGAAGACAGACAAAGTGCAGTGCATGTATCAGTGTAAACATGGGGTGGTGGCATGCTAAAAATAGAAGTTAGAAACTTACTTCACATCAGAAGGTACACTAAAAATAATATATTCATGTTTAAGTCATGTATATGAAGTGCATATAAAGTATAAATTGACTTCATGTTCAAAATTGAGATGCAGCTCCAAGATATCTCCATCTATTTACAAATACTATAAAATCCAAAACTAGTTGCAGTCCCGAGTATCTCAAATAAGGAACGCTATGTTTACAGCAAGTGAAGATGAGTGTTAAAATACATAGAAGAAGCTGGGTGTGGTGGCTCACGCCTTTAATCCTAGCACTTGGGAGGCAGAGGCAGGCGGATCTCTGTGAGTTCAAGGCCAGCCTGGTCTACAGAGTGAGTTCCAGGACAGCTGGGGCTACAGGGAGACCCTGTCTCAAAAAGACCAAAAAAAATACATAGAAGATGTTAAAATATGTTGGAGAAGATATGGAGAAATTGGAGGCTGTGTTCATTGCTGGTAAAAACATAACATGGTGCAGCCACTGTGGAAAAGAGTTCGGCAGTTTCTTATGAAATGAAACATAAAAACAAACATAAAACACATTGGTTAATTCCTACACCTGTACCCAAGAGAAAAGAAATCTTACATTCATCAAAAAAGTGCATGTAGATATTCATAACCCATAGTTCATAATAGGGAAAATGTAGAAAACATTCAACTTGGGAATGCATTCAAAATGTGGTATATCCATTGAAGAGAATATTAATCAATCATAAAAATGCCCGAAATAGAGACATGCAATTTCAACTCCCAACAGAAAAGACTCTTCTTGAAGCAGATAGTGATTATCAGAGTCTCAAAAATGGTCAATAGGCAGAAAATAAGAATACTCAATCCTAAATGGGAATACCTATATGGTACCCTCTCTTCCCAAGGTTCTGGACTCTTTTCAGAAGAGGAAAGTGGAAATATTGTAAGAGCCAGAGGTAGTAGATGAATACAAGAAAAAGATGTGTCTGGACAACAGAGGATAGTTACACATATGATCTCATAGCACCTAGGACAGTGGTAAAAAATCTGTCTAAACCCAAGCCAGTGGGGCCCAGCATGGATGGGGAAGGTGGGCAGGAAGGCCCAGCTGAAGATTTTTTGCCAACTGATAGATGGTGGGAGAAGGAGAGTTAGTTTTATTTACTGGTGTGATGGCTGGTAGGTTGACCAGAGTCCAAGGGATAGACCAATACCCAAGTGCATTTAGGAAACACAAATTGGACTTCATGGGCAGAAATGAATGAATGAATGGAAGGAAGGAAGGAAGGAATGAAGGAAAGAAGAAAGGAAAGGGAAGGAAAGGAAAGGAAAGGAAAGGAAAGGAAGAAAGAAAGAAAGAAAGAAAGAAAGAAAGAAAGAAAGAAAGAAAGAAAGAAAGAAAGAAAGAAAGAAAGAAAGAAAGAAAGAAAGAAAGAAAGAAAGAAAGAAAGAAAGAAAGAAAGAAAGAGAGAATACAGGACATGAAGTCACAGAAGGGTGGGGGCAGAGAGGGGGAGGGTGTCAGAATATGATCAAAATACTTTGCATGAAATTCTCAAATCAATAAAAACATTTTAAATCCATGAAATAGAGATAAATGCTATGACACAGTTGACTTTTGAAAACATTAAATGGAGCAGGAGAGATGTTTCAGCGCTTAAGAGACCTGCTGCTCTTTCAACCCAAGTTCAGATCCTTTCACCCACACTGGGTAGCTCTCAAACATGTAACTCCAGCTCCAAGGAATCCGATGCCTTTGGCTTCCATGGGCACTTATATACACAGACACATAATTTAAAATAAAACAAATCTTTAAAGAAACATTATATTAAGTATAAGAAGCCAGACGCAAAAAGACTGCATATTGTCTGTATCCATTTATAATAAATGTCCAGAACAGGTATATATATTCTGGACATATCTCTATGGAGATTATATATGATTATTTTTCCTGGGGGCTGATGGATAAGAGAGAAATGAATGCTAAGAAATATGGTGTTTCTTTGTAGGGTGATGAAAAGTTTCTGGCATTAGATAGTGGTGATCTTCAAACAATCTTCTTCTGAGTATGCTCAAAGCCACTGAATCATGTACTTTAGAAGAATGAACAACTGGGTGTGGTGGCACACCTTTAATCCCAGCACTCAGGAGGCAGAGGCAGGCAGATCTCTGTGAGTTCAAGGCCAGTGTGGTCTACAGAGTGAGCTCCAGGCCAGCTGGGACTAAAAGGAGACCCTGTCTCAAAAATACCAAAACAAACAAACAAAATAACGACTGAACCATCGGGCAATGAAATGGTTCGGTGGGCAAAGGTACTTGCCACTAAGCCTGATGACTTGAATTCGGTACCCCAGGATCCACATGGTGGAAGGCATGAAAATTGTTCTCTTAACTCCACAGATGCCCCATCTCTTCTCCCCCATCTATCTCTCTCTCTCTCTCTCTCTCTCTCTCTCTCTCTCTAACTCCACAGATGCCCCATCTCTTCTCCCCATCTCTCTCTCTCTCTGTCTCTCTCTCTCTCTCTCACACACACACACACACAACATGCGTGTATATGCATGTGCACACATATACACACATGCAAATAAATGTAATAAAAATAACGAATCTGATAATATGGAAAGCATATATTGGTTTCTAAAAAGGAATCTAGAAAAAAGAGTCAGCGGGCACTTCAGTTAAGCAGTTATTCCCTAGAGAAAGTATGTGATCTTTAAGAAAATATGTGAGTATTCACAGCTCTTAAGGTTTTGGTATAAAATGTCCTCCTCATGCTCCTGGTAATTTGAATACTTGATCTTTAGGTGGTGGTGCTTGTTGGGGGGGTTGTAGAATCTAGTTGGCAGAAACAGACCAGTAGGGGTGGGACCTGAGGGTTTTTTAGGATGGCTTTACTCCACTCCTATTTTGTCTCCCTGCATTCTGATCTACAGAGGTATGGAGAGGCTGGTCTAGCTCTCACTGTCACATGCTGAGACACACTAGCTGTCATGTCTTTCCTATAAAGGACTATACGCTCTGGAAACATGAACCAAAAGAAACGTCTCTTAAATTGTTTCTGCCAGTTGTTTTGGTTGTTTATTTTTGTTTTATGTGTATGAGTGTTTTGCCTTCATCTATATTAAGTGCACCGTTGCATACAATGGCCTCCGAGATCAGAAAATAGCCTTGGATCCCCTGGAACTGGAGTTACAGAAGGCTGGTAATCAGGTGGGTGCTGGGAACTGAACCCAAGGAGCAGCCAGTGCTTTTAACAGTACTGTCATCTCTCCTGCCCAGCACCCCAGTATTTTGTCACAGTATCAAAGAAAGCAACTAAGACAGAGAACAGTAAGACTAGAAATTGCCACCAGTAAAAGGATAAATGTATTAAAAGCATTTATGCAAACAGAATGAGAATTAATTACCCTTGGTTATGGTTTGAATAAGAAATGTTTCACATATGCTCAGGTATTTTAACATCTGGTCCCTAAGCCACCATGGGTAGGCTTTGAGGAATTATAACTTGGCCCACTTCCTGTTCTCTTTCTCTGCTTCCTGTGTTTGGATGAAATGTGATCTCTCTGCTTCCTGCTCTTGCTGCTATGGCCACCATTATGGATGCTATCCCTCCAGAACTGTAAGCTATAATAACCCCTTTCTTCCTTATGTTGCTTTTGCTTATGATATTTTATCACAGCAACAGAAAAGTAACTAATACATCCTGTAACACACAATATTTTGGATACATTAGATCTGGGCTTCCCAGAATTCCAAGGGACAAACAGATGTCCACTTCCTCCAGAGGCTGTCAATCTTCTGACCTCTTCCCCTCCCTTTACCTGAGATCCTGCCCCGTGGCTATAAATGGGTGGGCGCCAGTGCTGCTCTCGTTGCCTACTCCACCATGTGTGGACAGGTAGCCCATCCTGGCAGTTCCAGAAGGAAACCATGTTCCCGGAATGACTTATGTCTCATGTGCCTTTTTATTAAGGGTTTGCTGAACTAAAACAAGAAATTGCTTGAGAGTAAAGACCTATGTAATAATAACCAAAAGGGAAAATGCTAAATGAATATAGAACAAATTAAACTAATATGACACAATGGACTACTCTGAACAGTAACAATGAATGAAGTAAATCCATCTGGAATAACAAAGATTTAGCAGAATGTTAAATGTAAAAGGTAGAGTGAGAAAGTGTACACACACACACACACACGCACACACACCCCACGGTCTGATTTTCTTTACATAAACTTCAAAAAGAGTTAACAGTTTCAAAAGTCAGGATAGTCTTTGCCCCAAGCAGTGAGGAAGGTAGAAACCATAAGGTATAAACTAACTACTGGGGGAATTGGGGGATGATTGGGAATATTATGGGTTTTTTTCCTCTCTTAGTGCAGGCTAAATAAATGTACCTCATTTGTAGAAGTTTATCCAGGAGCATGCTTATGAAGTATGTAAATATCTATGTGTCTTATAAGTCCCCAACCAAAACATTATCCAAGCATATGTGTCTGTGCCCACAGACTAACTTGTTATAATCTTTAATATTTGTTGCTATTTGTACTTTATTACTAGAATTAAAAGGAGACTGCTAAATGACCCACCAGTCCATTGCAGAACTTGGGCAGTCCCAAGAGTTTGACATGTCATCTCAAAAAAAAAAAAAAAATAGGATCTTCTATCTCTCACTCTCTTTCACCCTGCCCTCCAAAGCCCAGGGACTCTGGGGGAAGAGGTTGGCATGTAAGATTGTAAGAGCCTGGGGGGGGGGGATGAATTGTGAGATCACAACAAAAACAGACTGGATTTTTTTTCTCTTTTCTTTTTATTTGATCAAAATGTGTTAGCAAACCTCCTCATCTGGATTTGGGGACCCTGGGTTGTACAAAAACAAGACTCAGATGTTAACTAATTGGGTTTATATGGACACTCATTGTGTTTATTGCCTATGTGTACTTACTGGTCAAATAAACAAAAAATATATGTGTCTAGGACTGAAGAGATCACTCAGCAGTTTTAAGAACACTGTCTGCTCTTACAGAAGACCCAGGTTCGAATCCCAGTACCCATAGTGGGCTAACAACCATCTATTACTCCAGTTCCAGGGGATCTGATTCCCTTTTCTGACCTCCACAGGTACTGCATGACACAGGTACACTTATACCTGCAGGCAATATACTCATACATATAAAAGAAAAATAAATAAATAATAAATAAATAAATAAATAAATAAAATGTATGTTGGGTTTCAAGTAAACGATGTTTTTAAAATAAAAACAAACACTTCTGGCTGGTGAAGATGATTCCATTTATATAAAGCTTAATGACAAAATTAAATTACATATGAAACAAACATTTGGTAAAATTACATAAACAATCAAGGAAATAATACTCTCCCAAATTCAAGCTTGTGGTTACCTCTGAAGTAAATTAGACATTGTATTGTGGTTCATAGGCATCAATATTTTTATGTTTGAAGCAGGTTAGATAAGTTGTATAATTGTGTATAATATTGCAATTCTTTATATCCCATATTGGTTTATATTCTCTCAAATATGTATATTCAATATGTATCAACATAATGATATATATTCAATAAATATCAATATTTACTAAAGCTATTATTAAAAACTCTTTGGTTCTGATGGGCTGGGGTGATGGCTCAGTGGGTAAGAGTCCTTTCTGTATAAGTATGAGGATCTGAGTTTGAATACCCAGCACCCACATTAAAAGCTACATGGCTGCACATGCTTCTAATGCCAGCATTTGGGGGACAGAGTCAAGCAGATCCTTGGAGTTCTCTGACCAGCCAGTCTTGCTGAGACTAGAGAATTAATGGTAAGTTATTAAATAATTTTATAGCCCAGGTAAGAGGAAAGTATTCTATGTAGGATTAAAGTCTGTGTAACAAGTGTTGTTTAAGTAAGTTAGCATTCTTTGAAATCAATTCACAAAATCAGACTTTGAAGGGAAACTGCAGAACTTCCCTCCATGAAAATTTCTTAGCAACTCAGTAAGTTTCAACATTGATCCACCAAGAATAAGAGGGTGAATCAGATGATATTTTGACATCGTTTCAAAATTTTTATGATTATCAGCCATTAGACTGACTACCTGATCTGATGTCTGTATCACTACCTTTCTAGAAATGCATTCAGGAAAAGAGGAATTTGATCTATTGAAATTTCATCTTTTGAAATGGAATGTTTTAGAGATTTTGTTGTTAAACTATGAGCTTTAGCCTCTGGCCTATCCCTTTATACTAATTAGGTCAGTCTGCTCAAATGGTATTGACAGATACCCTGAGAACTGAATGTTCTGTTCAATTGCATGGCTAGTAATCAGGACTTGGGGAGATGGCTCAGCCAGGAAAGTGCTTGTTGCCCAAGCATGAGAACTTGGTTTTCAATCCCCAGCATTCACATAAAAAGCTGGGCATGGCATGCACCTGTAGGCCCAGCCCTGGAGAAGCAAAGACAGGAGGATCCCTGGGGCTTGCTAGCCAGCCAGTTAGGCTGAATCTGAGCTGCAGGATCAGTGAAAGGCTTTGTCTCAAAACAATTAGGTGGAGAGCGATCAAGAAAGATACTGAAGTTGACTTCTGGATTCCACATGCACGTACACATGTGTACATCACATCCACCTGCATACACCTGTACATATCTGAACATGTATAAACACATACACATGTACAAAGACAGTGAATAAATGCCAGATGATGACAATCTGATCAGAATTATGGGCTACTGGAGGAAGGAGTGTGGAAAGCTTTGTCCATATGGCTTTTTTCACAGTTGAGGAAACCAAAATGAAACACCAGCAAAGAACACAGAGGAAGAAGTAGTGAAGAGCAAGGTACTTGGAGAACCAAGACATCTCAGGGAATGAGAGATTCAAAAACATGGGACAATCTGGGTTTTGTTCAGGATATCGATCTGGGTTCTTCCTTACTCTTTAAAATGTCATCTTCTCAGTAAGTCTCCACAGACTATGTCAGTAAGCTAGCAATTGTATCCCGACGGCCCAAACTGGATCCCTGTTCCACTCCTCTGAATTGTTTTCTCCATTTCTCTAATAGTTCACCATTTGATGATATTTACCCAGTTTTATTTATTTATAATCTGTCTTCTTCCTTCCTCTTTCCTTACAACCTTAGGATGTTGGCTCAGTGTGATCCTGTCTGTTTTGTTGACTCCTGAATACTTCATGCCCAGAACAGTGAGCATTCAATAAATATAAGTTGGAACACAAGAAACTGAAGAAGAGTGTATAATCAAATACAGTGAAGATGTTCTAACTCCAGGAATGGACTACACCTCCAATACTGGTCATCTAAGTTAAGCATATCTTTACTAATTAAAAATCAATGGGCTGGAGAGATAGCCTAGCGGTTAAGAGCACCGACTGCTCTTGCAGAGGACCCGGGTTCGATCCCCAGCACCCACATGGCGGCTAAGAACCATCTATAACTCCAATTCCAGGAGAACTCCAGTTCTAGGGGAATCCTAGACCCTCTTCTGACCTCCGTGGCATTGCACGACACAGGTGCACAGACCTGCATGCAGTCAGTATATTCATACACATACAAAAATAAATAAAATAAAAAAAAAATCAAAATGATAGAGCATTGAAGCTATGGTTAATCAAAACCAGTTAACTCCTCTAAATATAGATAAAAGAAATACTTAAATCCTATTTTTTTGAATTAATAGTACATTTAATATAATGATCTGGGTGCTTTCTGTAAGGCTACTATAATCACGCCCTTGTGTTTGATTGGTTGATTGATTGATTTTTAGGGTGCTAGGAACTGAACCTAGGGCCATTATGCATATTAGGCCAGTGCTCTAGCACTGAGCTGTATCTCCAGCATATCTTTGAGTTTTATAACCTTAGGAAGAAAAATGTGAAAGTGGATTACTCTATTAAATGGTGTTGGTCTGCCAAAGTGTTTTACTATATATGTGATAGAGGCATTTTAAAAAGTGCTCTGGCTAGGCCAGCCGGGGCTACAGAGTGAGTTCCAGGACAGCTGGGGCTACAGGGAGACCCTGTCTCAAAAAGACAAAAAAAAGTTCTCTGGCTTTTTAGATTTTCTAAAAAGGATTGTTAAATAGATATTTAAGTATTGATTGTCATATCCAAGATTTTTTAAAGCCTTTTATAATCAAATTTTTGGTATTTTATAACACACTCTATAACATTTTCTAAAATATCATTTGAGAAAGATAAAAACTAATATTATGTATTGAATCAACATGGGCAAAACCATCTCAAGGCTCTTTAAAATATTTTTTATTCTTCTGTTTAAATGTCAGTTTCAAATGATTGGCTCTGAAATACAACCTGACCTTAGCAGGTCTTTCATAATTTAGCTTGTGATACATGGTTTTTGCAACTTCAACCTTGGTGTGAGGCAATTTGTAAAGTTTTCCAGTAGCTAAGGAATGATTTGTTTTAAAATTTCCATTTATATTAGCATCAAATAAGGATGTAGATAAATTCAAAAAAGGATGAAATGTTTAGATTATTTTAAAAAAATGAAGTGGTTAAAAAAAAAAACACAGTGGGGACTGCTGGAGAAAGGTCTCAGTGGTTAAGAGCACTGGCTGCTCTTACAGGAGACCTAGGTTTGAATACCAGCACCCACATGGCAGATAACAACTATTTGTAACTCCAGTTCCAGGAGATCTGAAACCTTCTTCTGTCCTCTTTGGGCATTGCACAACACAGGCACACTTACATACACGCAGGCATTACACACACATACACATAAAATAAAAATAATAAATAAAATATTTAAAATGTGGGCAAAAAATATGCAGAAAGATGGATGAACTCTCACAATGGCACTATTATGTGCTCTACAAGCATCATTAACTGGTGCTCCTCTGGCTTTCCCTGACTTATAGTGTAACAGCTAAACAGTGCATTGCTTGACAGCCAAAGCACTAGCACCCAAAGGTGGCTTGGGTATCCTTCTGACACTGCATGGTATGATAGAGAGGCAGGAGCTTTTTAAATTAATTAATTAATTAATTTGGTCTTCTTGAGACAGGGTCTCTCTGTAGCCCCAGCTGGCCTGGAACTCACTGTGTAGACCAGACTGGACTTGAATTCACAGAGATATGCCTGCCTCTGCCTCCTGAATACTAGAATTAAAGGCATTGGGACAGCATGTCCACATGAATGTTTTGCCTGCATGTTTGTAAGTGCTCCTGTGCAGGAAATGCCCATTGAAATTAGGAGAGGGAGTTGGATCTCATGGAACTGGAATTACAGATCATCATTAATGCCATGTGGGTATGGGGAACAGAACTCTGGGCATCTGAAAAAGCAGCCAGTGCTCTCAACCACTGAGCCATCTCTCCAGCCCTGAGATAGGAGGTAGCTTATTAAACTAGAGAGCCACCAGAACTTCACATGGGGGTAGGAGGAGGGAGGATGGAGGACAGAGAGTCTAAGCTTTTATATTAGGCACATTTGAGTGCCTGTGTCTCATTACCCAGTAGGCCAGGAACCCTCAATAGTCAGTCACAATTCAGTCACATAAACAGGTTCTGATCTCTTTTCATTATCCAATTATTCAATTACTGGTTATAATTTTAAAGCCCATATTATCCAATTTAATTCTCACAGAAATCTAGTGTGGAGGCATGATTTAAAAATCATACCTCTTTTTAATTTAAGGTAACTTATAAATGAACTCTGAGAAGCTACATAGCTAGCCCAAGGTCAACCAGTCAGTAAAATAGTGAGTTACAACTTACAGCAATTTCTTTCAGCTTTAAACTCTCTATTTCACTGTGCAACACAGCCTCATGTATATTGAGGTATTTGTTTTGTTTTTGTGTGGGGGTTTTATTTTTGGGGGGGGTTATTTTCTTGAGACAGGGTCTCCTTGTAGCCCCAGCTGGCCTGGAACTCTCCAGATAGACTAGCCTCTATCTCACAAGCATCTACTTGTCTCCCCTGGGATTAAGACATGTGCCATGACACCCAACCTACTCTCTTATACACAAGACACTTTATTTTGTTATTTTTTATTTTATGTGTATGAGTATATCGCCTGCATGTGTATAAGTGCACCTGCATTGTACAATGCCCATGGAGTCAGAAGAAGGCTCCAGGTTCCCCTGGAACTGGAATTATGGAGAGTTGTTAGCTGCCATGTGGGTGCTGGGAATCAAACCCAGGTCCTCTGCAAGAGCAGTTGGTGCTCTTAATCGCTGAGCCATCTCTCCCACCCCTACACAAGACACTGTTAAAAGCAATAAAGGATGTGTAAATGTGGAGCCAGTCATGATGGCACACTCCTGCAATCTCAGCATTTGAAAGTCAGAAATAGAAGGATTCAAGGTCATTCTCAACTGCATTCTGAGGTTGAGGCCAGGTTGGACTACTTGAGACCCAGTGTCAAAATAAATAGACAAATGAAAGTAAAGAATTTATAGATGTATATAAGATGATTCTTGCTCTTAAGAAGGTTTTGGCTTAGAAAATCTTAAGCATCTTGGGCGACAACACAAAAATGGTGTGGTTAGCAGAAAATACAACATAAACTGCTTTCCATTAGAAGTGAAAGGAAGTTTTGGCAGGAATTCCTCGCTGGAAGATAATCCAGAATTGAAGAGAGTTGTGGGAAGGAGGATTGAATGACTTGGCAGAGAGGTTGAAGGAATTCTTTTTGTACTTGTTTTTCCCAATATTTTTATTATGAAAAATGTCAAGCTAACTACAGAGTTGAACATTATTTTATGGCAAATATATATCCATAATCACCACCTAGATTCTCTAAGGATGTTATTACTATTAGTTCATTCTAAATTGCTTGTGATGTTGCATTGAAATCCTTCATTTTTCTTTTCCTTCAGTAATGCTTACCATATACTTCCTAAGTAAGGGAAGTAGATTCCAAGCATAAAAAGGCACAGACATTGAAATAAAAGAATACATAGTCCTCCATCAATGCCTGCAAGATATTGGTTCCAGGACCCCTTGTGGATGCCAAAATTTGTGGATAGTCAAGTCTCTTTTGGGATTTGGTATAGTATTCGCCTATAAGCTACACACATCTTCAGTGTAAAATTATGTGGGTAGTTATTCTATGTCAACAAAAAATCTATACATGTTCAGCACAATTTTCAAGAAGTATTTTCATAGGGCTAGAGAGCTGGCTCAGTGGTTAAGAGCACTGGCTGCTCTTGCAGAGAACCCATGTTCGGTTCCCAGGACCAACATGGCTGCTAACAACCATTTGCAACTCTAGTTCCAGGGGATGTACCCTCCTCTTCTGGACTCCATGGGCATTGCATGGGTGTAATGCACTAACATACATATGGGCAAAACACTTATACACATAATTTTTTTAAAAAAATGTTCAGCCTGCAGATAAGGAGAATTCAAGTTAGTGGAATCAGGAAGTTAGAAATATAGGTAACCAAAAAACCAGGAACTCCAGTAACTCTGGAGACTTTGAAGACATCATGGAGTTGGGGGGCCATAGGATTTTGTACAAGGCAAGAATAGAGATCTGAGTCCATTTTAATTATCTAATCTTTTGAGGAACAGCCAAATGCCAGTTGACAAACTGATTATCACCGCTCTTGTCAGGTACCATTTACTGGAGCTAGGAGGGTTCTAGCACTGGTGGTGAGAAGAAGTGGGGGATGAAGGGGACAAGAGGAAGAGGGAAGAAAACCTTGATTTGTGCCATAGACTCAGCTACTGCCAGTAATTCTCCACTCTTTTCTCCCAACGCACAAGTAATTTACCTTCCTTCTTTCCTACTTTTCCTCTCCTTCCCTCTTTCCTTTCTTCTCTCCCTTTTCCTTCCTTTCCATCTCTCTCCTCCTTCCTCCTTTTTCTCTTCTCTATTTCCTCCCTCTTTCCCTTCTTTCTTTGAAGAGAGAAAGGCAGAATGAAATGGAGAAAGTGATGAAAGAAAGAAGAGAGAGGAAGAGGGAGAAAGTGAGAGGAGGAAAGGAAGTCCACTTTGGAATTGGGACACTTGTGTCTGCCTTTAATAAGGGTGGTATTAGACTTCTATCCCTACCCTGGGACTTTAGTAGCACAGAGAAAGATGAAGAGAGGAGGAAGTGAGTTGGAGACAAGGGGTAGAACTATGGGAGAGAGGAGAAAAAGTCATGTGAAGAATGTTATTAAGTTTTTAGAACATTAGCTCTAACCACGAAAACCTCAAGTTCACTCTAAGTCCATCTCACAGTCCTAGGTAGATCAGTGATTTCTTCAGAGTTCACTTTTTTTTTTTTTTTTTTTTTTTTTTTNGGTCTTTTCGAGACAGGGTCTCCCTGTAGCCCCAGCTGTCGGGAACTCACTCTGTAGACCAGGCTGGCCTTGAACTCACAAAGATCCGCCTGCCTCTGCCTCCCGAGTGCTAGGATTAAATGCGTGCGCCACCACGCCCAGCTTCAGAGTTCACTTTTACAGGCCAAAACTTCAATAGTTCTTCTGCAAAAAAGGAACAGCCCACCAAAGTCACCAGACATTAGATGCAATATAGGTTCTTCATTGATCGTGGCGTAACTTTGGAAAATTCACATAACCACATTGATTCTTGACTTCCTTGTATCTAAACTGGGGTCAATAATGACCTCTTAAACTGCCGTATTAAAGACAAAGTGCATTGGCACCCAGTTCCTTTAAAAAACTGTGGGTTGTGACCTCATATGGGGTCACAGAACTGACTGTGGAGGTTGTGAAAAACTTGGCAACAGTAAAGGGCTTCTGAATACATGATGACCAAAATTTAATTCAAAATCAAATGTATAATGTGTTTCTGGCAGTGCTCACCTGTGTTGCATCATGCAAGCTTCCTATAGCCTTGGTTTAAAACACACAACATGCACAATTTCCAAAGCTCATATCACCATACAACACTGTTGAATGCTTCCTAAAACACCTCAGGCTAAGGTTCAAGACTATTAAATATTATGAATTTCAGTGTTCTTACTGTGTATATAACATGTTCTGCTCTTACGGAAATGTAATGGTTAATTATGGAAAATAATTACTTTTAATATTTTTCTACCATTATTATTCAACAGATTAAGTGTCAAATTAGTATATTTTTGGAATGTATGTGTTAGAATTTTTGGTTTTGAGTTGCTGATTTGAATTTCATCAAAAAATGTTCAGTGAATTTTGGGTTGGGATTAAGGAACACTTTCCAACAATTTCTGAAATGTATGAACATACTTCTGCCATATTGATGCTGTCATATTTATACAAAATGGTATTTTCAGCAGCCATGTTATTTTTTTCTCTTTTTTTATTTGTGAGACATGTTGAAGATGTTGTATGTATTATATGCCGAGATATAAGTCTGTATGTTAAAATAATGACATCTATCTCAATAGAATGCATATTTGGTTTTATTATTAATAAATGACAAAATTATAAGTATAGTAAATAATTTTTTAAAATAAAGTTTTTATGATTTATTATCAGTAAACGTTTGAGTTTTCATGCCTAGTTTCTACATCTGTGATGGTTATCATGGAAACAAATTTCTGGGCATGCCTGTGAGAGATTATATAGTTGAGGTTGCTTCAGGTGTGCATGGTATCATTCCACGGGCTGGGCTCCCAGACTGAATGAAAGAATAAAGCAAGCTGAGCACCAGCATTCTTCTCTGTCTGCAATGTGACCAGCTGTCTCATGCTCCGGCCACCATGACTTTCCCACCATGGTGGGCTGTATCCTCAAACCGTGAGACAGGAATAATCATTACAACCTTAAGTTGTTTTTTGTCAAGTGTTTTGTTGAAGCAAAGAGAAAAGCACCTGATACACCTATATAGCTGGGGCCATATAAAACTTTCTTAGGTGAAAAAGAAATGTAAGGGGAAAAAATATCTATATTAGCACAGATGCTCTGTAGCAAACACTCAATGAAAGAGAGTTGTTAATGACACAAGGAAAAAAGGCGTAGGTTGGAACTCTGTATGACAAAGGAATGTGAAGGTCAGAGAAGCTCTTCTGAGCAACTGATTGACTTAAGAAAATAATTAGATTGAGTTATAAAAAACTGTTCTTCATAAGTTGAGGGATGAATGAGCTAGAATTTGACTAGTGCTGGATGAAAGTATATTGTATGTACAGTTTCTTTAAAAACTTTTCTTCACATATTTTTGAATATTCATATGTTGTAGTAGGAATTGGTTCCTAAATGATATACATAAGGAATATTTGTGTGTGCACATGTATGCACATATGTGCATGGGTGTGCTTGCTTGTGTGAGTATGTGTGGAGGCCAGAAGTTGTCAGAATGTCTTTTTCTTCAATCATTTTCCATCTTAATTTTTTAGACAAAGTCTCTTCCTGAACCTGGAGTTCAATGTTTTGCCTAGATTGGCTGGATAGTGAGCCCCTGGGATTCACCTTTCTCTGTCCCCCAGTACTGGGGTCACAGAAGCACACTGCCATATTCATCTTTTTATGGGGTTCCTGGAGATCCAAACTCAGGTTCCTTGTGCTTAGGTAGCAAGTACTTTACGTATGGACCCATCTCTCCAGGCATGCTTATAAAATATTTTAAGAAGAAAAAAGAGTAGCTAACCAATCTCCGTTAATCAAAACTATAGCTAAGGTCTGGTGTCGGCTCTCAAGTTCCAATACTAGCTTATGTTAAGTAAACATTGATTACATCCAGGCACCACGCTTAGAGCTTTATATGGCTACTCTTGCCTACCTCTCACTATAATGCTCTGTGGATTGAGGAAACTGGGGTTTAATAAAGAGGTTAAGCAACTTTCTCGTGTGCACACAAGTAGAAAACAGTGAACTTGGGCACTTGACTCTAACTCATAACTTTAACTACTATATAAATTGCCATGTGGGAGGCAACTCAGGGAAGTCACTGGCAGAGCTCAAAGGAGAAAAATAAGTTCACATGGGCTAGATTTTCAAATATGAATATAAAACAATAAATATCAACTGGACACTGAAAATGTTTTAGGCACAATAGTAGGTTCAATATAAGATTTAGGGACTATTAAAATAAGAGCTTATGTCTATGAAGACTTCGGTAAACTAATGCTGATGTCTGACTGTGTTGTTTTATAAGTTCAAAGAAAATTATTTTCACTTTGCCTACACATGCAATTCTTGCATAAAAAAAAAAATCAAACATCAAGGAGCAGTGGAGCATGACTATAGTCCCAGCTACTTGGAAGGCTGAGGAAAAAGGCTGTGTACAGGCAATTGGGGCCAGCCTTGGCAGCATAGCAAGATTCTTTCTCAAAAACAGAAGGAAATTCACAAGAACCAAACTGATCTAAATAACCTAGTGATACTTTTTAAATTTTAATTCCTTAAAGTCGCATGTTACTAGCACAAGGTTTGAAAAGACGCTTTACCGAAGAAGTAACAAAATGGATATTCCTGAAATATTAATAAGTATCCTAAGTCTGGCATCATTAGTCATTAGGGAAATGTAAATTAAAGCACTATGAGATACCATTTCACATCCACTAAGATTCTTGTAATCAAATAGACAATAATAAATGTTGACAAGGAGTGGAGAAACAGGAAACCTCAAACATTATAGGTAAGAATGTTAAATGCTGCAGCTACTTTGGGAGACATGTGGATTGATTCTTTAAAAGTAAAATATAAATTAACCATATGACTCAGAAATTCTACTCCTGTTTTCCAAGTGAACTAAAACCATACATCTACACAAAAACTTGTACAAAGTACATATGATTATTATTCATACAGTACAATTCATCAACTGTCCATCAGTCGGTAGATGGATAAACAAAGTGTGCTATATCTATTCAATGGATTGGACAATAAAAAGTAAATAAAATCTTTATATATTTCAAACATTATGCTAAGTCACCATACAAAGATGGCCACGTATTTTATGTCACCATACAAAGATGGCGCCTCCATGTAATAGGTAATCTTGACTGTCAACATGATTGGTTGAGACATACTTAGGAGATTGGTAAAACATTACTCTGGGTCTAGGAAGGTGTTTCCAGATAACTAAATAAGGGGAGAAGAGCTACTCCAAATGGGCATGGCATCATCCAACTGGCCTAAGGCCTACTTGGAGTGTAATGGGGAAAGAAGGAAGCCCACTAGGAAAGCCTCTCTCTCACCTTCCCCACAAGCCCCATCCCCTTCTCCAACATGGTAAACTGAAAGCTCCAAAACCAGGAACCCAAATTAATTCTTCCTCCTTCATGCTGTTTTCCCAGGTATTTTGTTTGTTTGTTTGTTTGTTTGATTCTATGAGATGTACGGAGGTAGCAAATATTAAGAGAGAGAAAGTAGATTGGTGGTCTAGGTCTGGAAGTGGGAGTGGAGATTCATTCACTGGGCATACATAATTGTATGGAGGTGACAAAAATGTTTCAAAGCTAGATGCCTCTGAAGGTTACTCAATTTACTCAACTCACTAAGTACACTGAATTATGCAATCAAAATGGAAAAACTTACAATATAATTGTACCTCAATAGACTATTCTTAACTCTGAGAAACTAGTATATGAAGGAAAATGTTAGATGCGAACCCTAACCCTAACCCCAACCCAAGTACTAGGCCTAGATCTATCCCTAACCCAAACCCTAAACCTAACCTTAATGCTAGCCTTAGGCATATCACTAGACAAATTCTAACCCTAAACACAGCCCTAACCCTAACCCTAACCCAGAACGTAGGCCTATCTGTAGCCCAAAATCTAACCCTAAATTGAGTTCTAATCCTAACCCTAACCTTAATTCTAACACTAGCCCTAGGCCTAGGCCTAACCTAAACCCTAACCCAAACCCTAAGCTAAATCCTAACCCTAAACTTAACCCTAGCCCTAAACCTAGGCCTAAGCCTAAACCTAAATCTAAACCGAAATCTAACCCTAACCCTAACCCTAGCCCTAACTCTAACCCCAACCCTAGCCCTAACACTAACCCTAACCCTGATCTTAGCCCTAGCCCTAACCCCATGTGTAATCTATTTCTGTTTTATAAAATATTTAATTCAACAAATAAGTTCTATAATATCTATAGGAGGAATTTCCTATTCCAAAGCTTTTCAATCACCTGTCACAAGATTATAACTACTCAGATTTAACTGTACCTTAGTTTCGATTAATACATGCCTATAATCCCCACACTGAGAAGCTTGAGGCAGGAAGACTGTGAGTTTGAGGCCAGTCTGGACTGCACAGGAAGGCTCTGTCTCTAAAAATACCAAAAATCAAACCAAACAAACCAAACAAAAACTCAAAACCATCCCCTCCAAAGAAAATTTTTCACCAGGCGTGGTAGAGCACACCTTTAATCCCAGCACTCCAGAGGGAGAGGCAGGCAGATTTCTGTGATTTCAAGGCCAGCCTGATCTACATAGTGACTTCCAGGCAAGCTGGGACTACAGGGAGACCCTGTCTCAAAAAGACCCCCCCCAAAAAGAAAGAAATCTTTTCATAAAACAAATAATATTTTGTATTAATATGAGTAATCTTTCACCAACCTTAAAATGATTTAAGTTAAATAGTATATGATTTCTTGTGGTGAAGAATCATAGAACCTGCCTTCTTTCCTAGATTTTGGGGATAATTTTCTGTATTCCAGATGTCTTCTCATGCATTTTCATTTCCTCCCATTGAGCCTATGTTTTAGTATGACTCACATTTTTCAGATCAACAACTATGAGCTCAAGATTAAGGGTGTCAAGGTCTTTGGTTCAATCCTCAGATGTCCAAAAATAAACAAAAAACTACCCTAATATATTTCAGAGTAATTTTGATATTTTCCCCAAATGGTCTCCCTTCCCCCCCAAGCACAATCTCCGCAGGAACTATATTCCCAGTAATCCTCCTTTCCCTAAACTTCTCACATCTCTATTTCCATTGGTTCCCCCCATCCCAGCCAGATCCACTTTCCTTTTTATGGGGGAAATCCCACAAACAACCAGCCCTCTTTGCATTTACCAAGTACTCTTTCCACCTTCTATCTTGTTTCCTTTCTTTAATAACTAAACTTTTGAAATGAGTGATGCGTTCAACCCAGTCACATTTACACTCCCATTAAATCAACACTAGTTATGTCAACATTATACGGCTGACTGAAATAGAAGCCGCTTCTTGGTCTCCCATCTTCTTTAACTTCTCTGTATTTGAAAAGATTTTCAGAAGGCAAACGGTTCTTTTATGAAGTGAATAAGCACTTGATAATTTATGTTTCCTGTAGTTGGCCATCTATGTCTTAAAGGTTTAATGGCTCTAGGGTGATCTACAGATCTTTGGATGGCCGGGCCTATCAGAGGCCCTTAGTTCATGGGGGATGTATCCTTTGAGAAGACTATGGGGCCCTGGAGCTATTCTCTTTTGCTGCAAGGCCGAGAGGTAAGTGGTTTTCCCAGGTTGAGGTCATCCAAGATAGCTACAAGAGACTTAAAATGATGGACCTGTCAGTCTGTCTCAGATTGAAATCTCCACATTTTCAGCCCAAATCAATCTTTTCTCATCCCAAGTTAGTTGTCTCAAATATTTTGTTAGAGGTATGGAAAGCTGGTTGAGGCAGCAGGTATCTGGGTTGGCATGCTGCCTTAAACTCCTCAGTAAAATTCAGGTTTGAGATTTGCTTTTTTATCTCACCACACAACATCACTGGTCCCAATCAAACTCACCTCTACTTACAAGAGACAAAACCCCAAATTCTGAATTATTGATTGGTAATGAAAAAACACAATTGTTAAGTGAAATCAAACTCCCTATAAGTCTGATCATCATATTTAGAATTAAATATTATTCACAGAAATTACCATATTGTTCTTAGAAGCAAAAAAATTGTAAAGATTGCTTGATCATAGTAAAATCATGGTAAGGAGAATTATCAACCTAATTTGGATTTCAAAATACTAGGACTCTGATAGTCTGAATCATTCATCTTTTCCCAGTTACCTCTATTGTGCTGGTAGGGCTAAGGTATCTACTTTTTACTTATTATTTTTTTATTCTATGTGTATTATTTTCCCTGGAAGTATGTAAGTGTGCCATGTGCATGCAATGCCCATGGAGGGTAGAAAAAGACATAGGACCCCCCTGGCACTGGGGTTTCAGTCAGTTGTTAGCTGTCATGGTATGTGGGTGCTGGAAACTGAATCTGGGTCCTCTGGAAGAGTAGCTGGTATTCTTAACGCCTGAGCCATCTTGACAGCTCTATAACTGCTTTTTTATTTGGTTTTTGATTCTTTGTTTGTTTGTTTTTGAGACAGGGTCTCACTATTTGGCCCAGATAGCCTGGCACTCTCCATATAAGCCCATCCCAGGATGGCTCCAATCTTATAGCAAGCTTCCTGCCTCTGTCTTCTGAGTCCTGAGATTTAAAGGTATTTGTCCCATACCTGACTTCTGTATCTGCTTCTAACCAACCTCTCTTATTTACATAATATTTTAATCAGGTTATAATTAAGGCTTGCTAGCTTGTCCCAATATCCTTATTGGAATCCATTATTTACTTACTGTACAAATAAACCTTGAGAACTTATTCTTTAACTGGGGGGGTATCTCATTGCAATGTGTATGCTTACATCTGGTTTGTAAACATGAGTTTCTATATGTCCTATTTCTTCATGCAAGGCACACCTGGATAAATGAGTTTGATCTCTCACATACACTATTTGGCTGTCAAATAAATTCTCAAGATCTTTCTAGGCCATGAGTTTGTTGGCTTTCCCATTGTTCAGGGTATTATAAAGAACATTTCTCAGACTATGAAAGTAGTTCCAAACTGGGTTCCAAATATTTGAACAATAGCAACATTGTTGGAACAATGGATGCAGAAAATGACTTTCTTATTGGTATGTAATGTAAAAGTTTCAGCCATGAACTTGGGTCCAATTAAAGAGACACTATTGAGCCATGCCTGACTGGCTAACTCCAAGTTTCATTAACAACCATCTTACTGTTTGTTTGCCCATTTTGTCATACCTTATTACTTGTAAAATGATAAGCAGTACAGAGGGTCAAAAGTTGAAAAAGGGCTGGAGAGCTGGCTCAGAGGTTAAGAGTACTGGCTGCTCTTGCAGAGGATCTGGCTTCAGTTCCCAGTACCCACATGGCAGGTCAATAACTATTTGTAACTACAGTCCCAAGGAATCTGACACCCTCTTCTGACTTCTACAGGTATTGCAAGAATAGTGCATTTACATACTTTCAGGAAAAATACTCATATATATAAAATAAAATAATTTTTTAAAGTCGAAGAAAAATTGATGAGAGAATGAGTTAAAATTGAGGAAATTCAATTCATAAACATTTCCCCCATTAAGAGCTTATCACCACCATTTAGTGAGACTGAGATAACAGCAAATCCCAAGCATAATTGAGAACTATTACAAGGTTGAGTCACTCAGTATTTTTGATGAAGTGAACAATTTCATCATTTCTCCATTATAACTGTAAAACTTGAGCAGAGAAGCCCTTTTTAAAAAAAACAGTATTTTCTTTGAAAAATTCAAACAAAAGGAATCTGTTCTGATTTTTAAAAATCTTGTACAACAGCCATTTCCACAAATAAATGAGCAAAATCTATAAAACGCTGAGTAAATGTATTTGACTGCAATATGGAAAATAGTACTCACAACTGGCTAGCATGTTGTTAAACAGCACAGCTTATTCTTAGTCATTGCTCGATGACTGGGGAATTCGTAGATTCTGTAGCAGCTTTGGGCAAGTGGTTCCCACCTGAGCAAGTGGTTCCTGCCTACGTTAGGTGCTTCAGAATCCCCTGGAAGGGGGGCTGCGGAGCTGCCCTGGCAGATCTCTGATTCTGTAGGTGTCAGGTGGAGCTCATATATTCCTTTCTAATAAGTTGCAGATGTCACACTCCCTGTGAGAACCACTGCCTTGTTCTGGCTAGCTGCGATGTAACCAGTCTTTGATTCTCTCCCACTCCCTGCAGTGGCTCAGCAATTCTGCATCCCTACAGGGGTTCCTGGGTCATCCCCACTTTTTCACCAAAACATCTTCTCTCCTGCCTTGGGAAAAAATCGGGGTGATCAGGGAGTGAGTAGCTTCATCCCCATTTCTTTCTTCCACCATGCCCCCTTTTCAATTTTAGGTCTCAGTGCACTTCTTGGGCTCTTTATCAAAAGCCTTCCCCCTGTCTCTTCCATTACAGAATTCCATCTTTGCTTCCTGACAAATTTTTCATTGCCTTTTTTCTATCCTGAGTGTTCAAACTTTTTCTCTTGAGCAATTTCTTCTGTATTGCATTTCTTCTGTACTGCCTGGAACTCAAGTGTCTTGAATTGAAAAATCTGTACCTTGGCCGTGGCTATTTCTCTAGCCCTATTTCTCCTTGGCAAGCACTTTTTATAAAGAATAAGGATCTTATCTACTTTTTTCTTCTCAAGTGAGTAAAGCTAAGTTTTGCTTCCGACTTCTATAGAAATTTGTTTTGCTGAAGGCTACCTTGAACTGGGCAAGTCCAATTAGCGTGAACTCTTGTGTTAATTATCTGTACCGGTTACTTTTCTACTACAATAATAAAACACGAACAAGGCAACCTACATTAAGAACACATGGAGACTAAACAACACACTCTTGAATAATGAATGGGTCAAGGAAGAGATAAAGAAAGAAATAAAAACATTCCTGGAACTGAATGACAATGACAATACAACACAACAAAACTTATGGGATACCTTAAAAGCAGTCCTAAGAGGGAAATTTATAGCCCTGGGTGCCTACATTAGAAAAACAGAAAGAGCACAAGTGAATGATCTAACACTACAG
>VZQC01013045.1:4750677-4769643 GCA_009823505.1 Rhizomys pruinosus | reverse complement strand
ATGAGAGAGAGAGAGAGAGAGAGAGAGAGAGAGAGAGAGAGAGAGAGAGAGAGAGAGAGGCGCACAAGGCTATACCCAATGATGTGCAAGACCACACACCTCCTAAAGGTTCCATGACCTTCCCCAAATAGTGCCATCAACTGGGGACCACATGCTACATATTCAAATACTTGAGCCTATGGGGGGCATTTCTCATTCAAACCACAACAGTGTCATTAGTATGCCTAGTTGCAACTCTGCTCTCCTGGCATCTATGATGACACCTACTACTTTTTCAGTAGTCTCTTAGACTCTGCCATTGAGTATGTTTAGGATCCCACTTTTGTCTCATTCTCCTTTCTATGCTTTCTTGGGCATTCCATGGTCTCCCTCAGTTTCAGTTGCACCCAAGCAGATGCTTGTGAGAATGCTTTCAGGCTGAATCCAGGAATGGGGTGAAGTGTGATATGTCATTGATGGTTGTAGAATTATGAATCTCAAAGCTTCCGGTTCCTAAAGTGAAATTTCTTCTTATTCTAGCCTTCCATCTTCAGACTTTATTCTAGTTTCTACCTCCACCAATCTGTGGAACTATTCAAGTTAGCTATTGGTTATAGCCACCTGGGGTTTTGTACAGTCATTGTAAAACATAGAACATCTAAAACTGTCACTTCTCATCTTTCTTGTCTTGATAGAAGGTATTACTCTCCATGTGGCAAGCCAAGAAACCATGGAATCATCTTTGAGTTCCTTATTGGACTTACTTCAAGTAAGTCTGAGAGAGAGAGAGAGAGAGAGAGAGAGAGAGAGAGAGAGAGAGAGAGAACACATGAGATATACATATATGCATCTATCCCTCTCTCTATATATATAGCTATATATATCTATCTACCTCTCTCTCTCTGAGAGAGAGAGAGAGAGAGAGAGAGAGAGAGAGAGAGAGGTGCATGGATGTTCATGGGGCCATACACAGGCCACAACATATATGTGGAAGCCAGAAGACAACCTCAGGTATAGGTTCTTTCTCTCTACCTCTCTCCTCCCTCTCTCTCCCTCATTCCTTTCCCTCCTCTATGTCTGTCTCCTCCCTCTCTCTACCTCTTTCCCTCTCTCTTCCTTTCTTCTCTCCCTCCCCTATGTCTCTTCCTCTCTCTGCTGTATTCTCTCTTTTCCCTCCTATTTCTGTCTCTCTCCTTTCTTCTCTCTCTCTCTCTCTCTCTCTCTCTCTCTCTCTCTCTCTCTCTCTCGCCAGGCCAGATGGCCCTTGACCTTCCAGGGATCCTCCTGTCTCCCTTCCCAGCTCCTGTAGGAGCACTGGGATTATAGACCTTCACTACCATGCCTGTACCTGGCTTTCACATGGTTTCTGGGGATTTGAACTCGGGTTCTCCCACTTGTATGAAAGTGCTTTAGCACCTAGCAGTCTCCTCAGTCTTAGCCTTTGTATCTTAGCAGTCAATAACTGAATCCAAGAAGGTTTCACTTCCTCCATATTCCTCCTATCATCTAGTCAGTCTTGTTTCCAATTCTGCTGACTCATCTCTGCTCTGTCATGACATCATATTAAAAATCATTTCAACACTTCCATTTTTAATTACATAAAGTCCAAATTCATAACCATAATGCATAATACTTCCTTTGATCTGCCTCCTGACAAATTTCTAACTGCTGTTCCTATATTCTAGATCCATCAGGGAGGACTTACGATTCCCTTTTGACACATCATAACCTTCCTAATGCTGCCCCATCTACTTATATCATCTTTCCTCATTTTATTTACCTGTGACTCACTTTGAAAGACTGACTTTTGAGTCATCTTCTCAACAGTAATAATGACAGTAATGAAAACCAACATTTATTAAGTGCTTATAATGTGCAAGGCTCTTTAGGTGCATTCTGGTAGGATAATAAGACTTTAAAAATTTACGTCATTCTCCTCAATTGAGGGACAAAGCAATTGACATGCAGAGGATTTGATTTCCTTGACATCTATTTCGGTTCCAGGCAGCATTCACTGCCCTAAACGACTACTCCCTAATTTTCTATCTCCTTCAATTTATCCATAGGAAGGTGACATAATTAATATTAGAGTTGACAGTTGTAAAGGAAATGACCTCCAAATTATTCAGGAAAATACACTTACAAGTAGCTGGGTGGCCAGTAAGCCTAAAGCCTGGGCTATTAGAATCTCAGGTGAGAGAAAGCGACAGCCATACTCAGTATTAACAGTAACAAGAATTTGTGGGTAGACAAGGACAAAGAAGGACTGAGTAGAAAGAAGAAAGATGGGCATGGCACAAAAACATATTAATGTAATAGGGGGACTTTAAAGAACAAAAATGTACTTCTGAGTTGTCTTTCTGTAATGGAAACCCCATATATCACCTCAAAAGCTTAGGAAACCTAATGTGGCCATACAGAACTCTGCCAAAGTGTTTTAGGGGTGAAATCTAGGAACAAGGTTAAGTTCATATTTGGGTAGGTGGTATTAGAATAAAGACAAACATCAATTTATCCATAAACTTCACTAATTTAGCATTAAGCAGAAATCAGTGACAGAAGGGGAACACTGGCTTTAAAGAAACATGAACATAGGTTGGACATAGCTTTTTTTATTTTATTTATTTTTTATGTGTATGAATGTACTGTCTGCATGTGGGTCTGTGCACCCGTGTCGTGCAATGCCGCAGAGGTCAGAAGAGGGCGTTGGATTCCCCTGGAACTGGAATTAAAGACGGTTCTCAGCCGCCATGTGGGTGCTGGGGATCGAACCCAGGTCCTCTGCAAGAGCAGTTTGTGCCCTTAACAGTTAGGCCATCTCTCCAGCCCCGGACATAGCTCTTACGAATCAGGTGGAACAGAGGTGCTAGCCGTCTTATCCTAGAGGCCAAAAGACAAGGAGATCGCAGCTGGAGTTTGCACTATATGCTGTCATGGTGCCTTTGTTACTCCTGAATTCAACACCAGGAAGTCTTTTGGAGGGCCACATTATTAATCTCCATGTCTCTAGTGCCTAATAGTACACAGTGTCCCTAGTGGAACCTCAACGAGTATCTGTCAAAAAGAAAAGTAGCTCACTGACTGATGTAGGGCATGCTCTTATATGCCTGTAATCTAAGATATTGAGAAATTTGAGGCACAAGGAGCGTGAGTTCTAGGGGTAGCCTGGAGATCAAGTCAGGAGGATGAGTTGGAAGCTAGTCTGAATTACATTGTGAGAAGGAATATATATATGTATATACATATATATGTATATACATATATAAATATATATCAGAAAACCCCCAAACAACAGAAAAACAACAAAGTAAAAGAAAAAGTCACATTGACATTAATTTATTGTACTAAGAAAAAGAAACCCTGATACTTGAGATAGTTTCTTTTTATATTTGCAACATCTACTGCTTTGAAATATAAACATTATAAAAGTCATTGATAGCTAATTACAAGCTAGAATACAAAAATAACTACTCATTGCTGAGTATTTTCATTCTGTCAGGAATTTTCCATCTCAACCCTAGTAATGACACTCCCATGTAGGTATTCTTATCCCTGTTTTACAGGGGAAGATGTCTATTCTCAGAGGAGTTAAACACACCTGGTTCCTGTGGCCAATTCTTGGCACCAAGGCCCATCTGTTTTGCACTATACCTGACTGAGTTAGTGAGGTCATTTCAAATATATTCTGGAAAAAGAAAAATAGAGCTTATGCAGAACTTGTAAAAAGCTAGAAATGAAAATGCAGTAACTTGGTTAAACCTGTTTGTACATTCTTTGATCATTATTTAACAATTGATCTGAGCATTACTTAGTCAAAATAGGTTTATTGCATCCAGCTTTAGAGTGCAAAGTAGGAATAGCAGGTTGTGCTAGCCACACTGTGGTTTATTTCACATGGCACCAATTAATTTTTGGCTCTGTTTCCATATGTAATAGAAAAGGAAGTCAGTTATTTGAATAATTCACTGCAATACATCCAGTTTTACATCTACATATTTCAATGAAAATACTTTGAATTACATGTTTCTGTATATTCATCTTAGTATGAATTCTCTATTTTATTTTTAGGTATAAATGGACCCCCCCAATTTTATTTTATTTTTGTTTTATCTTTTTTTTTTGTATGTGTATGAATGTAGTGTCTGCTTGTAGGTTTGTGCACATGTGTCGTGCAATGCCGCGGAGGTCAGAAGAGGGTCTCAGATTCCCCTGGAACTGGAGTTAAAGATGGTTCTTAGCCACCATGTGGGTGCTGGGGATCAAACCCGGGTCCTCTGCTAGAGCAGTCGGTGCTCTTAACCACTGGGCTATCTCTCCATCCCCTGTTTTATCTTTAAAATAAAAAATACACTTAGATTTCCTCACATTTTCTTAAAACCAAAATAAAACATATCATTATTATGGTTCAAATCTGCACCATCCCTGGAAGGCTCATTGTATTGAAGGCTTAGTTGTCAGCTTGGGGGCTTTGAGGAAGTTACTGGATTGTAGTAAAGTTACTGGATTGTAGGCTCTCATCTCATCAATAGATAAGTCCATCAGCAGGTTCATGATTAGATGGCATTATTGGGAGGTGATGGAAACTGAAGGTGGGGCAGGTCACTGGAGGCCTGCCCTGTTCTCTTCTCTCTGTGCCTCCTATCTGCCATCTGCTGATTTCTGTCCCTTTGCAGTCTATTAAGCAATGGAGACAGCTGTGTTATTTTGAGGGCACAGTGTCCAAAATCCCTGATAGAAACACTTCAAGAAAGGAATGGTCTATTTTGGTTTCCTGTCGAAGAGCGATTTCAGTCCACCATTGTGCGAAAGGGATAGCAGTGGTGGGCAGGGGCGGGGGGGGGGGGGGTGGCTCTCTATCAGCACTGGAAGTCTGAGGCCATCACACTACCAGAGAATGCAGGCCAGAACCAGGGGCAGGTATTAATGTTAGTAATCCACCCTCGAGGATATACTTTCTCTAGCCAGCATCACTTAAAGCCTTAGAGGTTTCAAAACATGAGCCTATGGGGGTCATCTTAGATTGAAACTATAACACTGACAATAGTCTGAAACTTCAGAAACTGTGAGCCAAATTAAGTCTTTCTTCCTTTAAGTTTCCTCAAGTATTTCTTCACAGTGATGAACAGTGACTAACAACCTCGACCTCCCAGGCAGGTCTCAAGGAGCGTCTATTATACAAAAATTAGAAATTAATTAAATAATCATAAAATATTACAAAGGAGAGCTAGACAAGGGGGGGGAGGAGAGATAAATAATACCTAGCTAGGGTAAAACCCCCCTGAGGTAATCATATTAGTCTAACACTCTATTGGCAAATTATACATACAGTATCTCTACATGAGTCCGTGTGTAAAGCTGAAGGATACATAGTAAGAAACAGCACCAGACAGGAGAAACCTTCCTTTAGTTGTTGGCCAGGGTAGTCCAAGAGACTCAAAAAATTATCCAGGCTATTGCCACAGCCCTTGATCACTTTCCCAGAACTTGAAGGTAAGACCCTATTGCTGAAAACAGGACATACTTCAGAGTCCAGAATTGGAGCGATGGAGCCGGAGCTGATTGGGAAGTCGCCTCCTCTGAAGGCTGCTCTCACAGCTTTGGAGAACACTACCCAAGCTACTAAGGGAGAACAGCAATCAATGGCCCCAAACCAGCTTTAAGACCAAATATCCACATCAGTGTTTGGCACAGCATATGACATTGGTGCAGTAGTAGCACTTTTATCTTGGGGCAATCAATGGCTACAAAATTGGACTTAAAGCCCACTCAATGGGAGGAAACTCATGTGTGGTACTGAAAAAAATAGCTGGAGAGGTCATAGATCTTAGAGAAATTCCCAAGGTTGTCACATTCCTAGGCTAAGTTATCAGCTACTAACTGCAAAATGGGTATCCTTATATTTACAGACCAATATCCCAGACACCACTCAATAAAGAAGCTTCATTTGCACCAAGTGAAAAATATTCGAGTCCCATAACTGGACACACACAGACATTGTCTGTGAATTGCTCAAGCCTAAGTGACATATCTACAAGGGAACCTCTATACTTAAGGCTCACACAACATTGATCAAGGGGCCAAGAGGACACTAACTAATCTCTTAACTCTCATTAAGGAAGCTCCCTCGGGGCTGGAGAGATGGCCTAGCGGTTAAGAGCGCCGACTGCTCTTGAAGAGGACCCGGGTTCGATCCCCGGCACCCACATGGTGGCCGAGAACCATCTGAAACTCCAATTCCAGGAGAACTCCAGTTCCAGGGGAATCCGACACCCTCTTCTGACCTCCGCGGCATTGCACAACACGGGTGCATAGACTTGCATGCAGACAGTACATTCATATGTGTATGAATGTACTGTCTGCATG
The DNA here is from genome assembly GCA_009823505.1 of Rhizomys pruinosus. Lineage (NCBI taxonomy): Eukaryota > Metazoa > Chordata > Mammalia > Rodentia > Spalacidae > Rhizomys > Rhizomys pruinosus. Next base: position 4,763,301 of record VZQC01013045.1, on the reverse strand, counting down.
CAAGTCTGTAAAAAAAAAAAAGGAAGCTCCCTCATGGAACATGGGGCATGGGGCCAGGAACTCAAAAGGTCATGAATGGCCAAACTGTGGAGATTAAGAGCTACAGAGTGTGGGTCCATAAGCAGGTCATCTATATTAAGCTTCAGTCACCCAGAGCTCAGGGAAAATTGTGGAAGAGGGGGAATAAAGATTGTAAGAGCCAGGGAGGTGGTACAAGACCATATGGAAATAGAATCCTACAAGTTCCTGGGACCCTGCCCATATGAACCTACAGCACTGGTGTCAGCATGCCCGAGACCCAAGCAAGCTCAAACAAACAAAAACCCAGTATGGATCTGCAGGAATGGATAGCAAAACCAAAGCTTAGCTAAGGACATACTGGCAGCTGGTTGGGAAGGAAGAACTGCCTCCTTTAAGCGAGGGACTCGGGATGGGCTGACTAGAGCTTACTGGATGAGCTGGCCCCAACACAAAAACGAGAATGTATAAAATCCATGGGAGGGTTGTGGGGCGGTGCCAATGGGGAAGATAGTATAAAGGCAATTAAGACTAATTTAGATGTTATGTAACATACAGAATTTCAATTTAAAACAATTAAAAATATATTACGAATTCAAAAATTCCTTTCATTATCATGAGAACTTACCTAGGATGACAAAAATACCCTAAAAATGACACAAAAGCTTTAGCTCATTATATTTATCTCCTGAACTGAACTACCTTTTAAAGATATTTTATTATTATATGTATGAATGTATTCCCTGCATGTCTGTAAGTGCACCCATATTGTGCAATGCCCTCAGAGGTCAGAAGAGGGTGTCAGATTCCGTTGGAATTGGAGTTACAGAGGGTTGTTAGCTGCCATGTGGGTTTTGGGAATCAAACCCAGGTCCTCTGCAAGAGTGGCCATAACTGCTCAGCCATCTCTCCAGCCCCCAAACTGAGCTCTTGATTGCCTGCACCCACCCAACATATTACATCTCAGCAAAGGTACACAAATTAATTTTTTCCAGTTATCATAAAAAAGTTGCACATCATTGATTCTTTTCTCTTTCTCTAATCCCTAACATATCTTGCCAGCAAATCATGTTGGTTTTCAAACTATATTCACAATCTAACCATACCTTAAAGCCTTAATTAAAACAACCCAGTACAAGCCACTATCTCTGGGATAGTGCAATGAAATCTATCACTTTACAGATTATTTTCAACATGACATCAAGAGTAACCATTGTGAAGCCTAAACTATATGATGTCAATCTTCCGACAATTATATCCCAGCCCAAGGCACACTGGCTTGCTAGTATTTCTCTGACCTCACACCACATGGCTAGCCTTCTGGGTAACTCTTCCTTAGCTAACAAGGCCTCCTGGCAGTTCTTCCAACTATCTTGCCAAATCTATCGCCATATCAAGGAGATGAGGTGAGCTCTTCTCTCTGATACGATCTTTCTGATATTTGTAGATATGCCCTTTTACTTTTTCAAGTGTCACTTTCTTAGTGAGGCTGACTCCAATTGCCAGTTTTCAACTTCCATTTCCCCTGTGCTTGGTCTCTTTCCACATCCTTTCTGTTTCAGGTTTGTATTTATTTATTTATTTATTTATTTATTTATTTATTTATTTATTTTTACTTCTTATGCATATGAGTGTACTGCCTGCATGTAGGTAGGTGCACCCATGTTGTGCAATGCTGTGGAGGTCAGAAGAGGGCATCGGATTCCCCTGGAACTGGAGTTAAAGACGCTTCTTAGCTGTCATGTGGGTGCTGGGAATCAAACCTGGGTCCTCTGCAAGAGCAGTCAGTGCTCTTAACAGCTGAGCCATTTCTCCAGCCCCTGAGGGTTTTTGTTTTTGGTTTTTTTTTCCTGCCTGGTAACAATCATGGCCTTCAAACATATTGTGCAATGCAGCTATTTATTTTGTTTGTTAATTCCTCCTACCTGGAATATAAGCTTGATGATTCCATGGGTATTTATCTTTGTGTACTGCTCTATCTGCAGCTTGTAGGGTATGCCAAGCATATGGTAAATACTTTTTAACAGGTAAATATTTTTGAAAATGTGAAGGTTGTTTCCAGAATGAATGCATCAGATACTGGATTCCATAGGGAATCTATGATTCCCCTCTTCCAGTTCAACTTGTAAAAATATGATTGTTTTTCTGTAGTGAGTACTAATTTTTAAAAGATCCTGGGGAGTGGGCTGGAGGATGGCCTAGTGGTTAAGAGCACCGACTGCTCTTGCAGAGGACCTGGGTTCGATCCCCAGCACCCACATGGCGGCTGAGAACCATCTGTAACTCCAATTCCAGGAGAACTCCAGTTCCAGGGGAATCCAACACCCTCTTCTGACCTCTGCGGCATTGCACGACACAGGTGCACAAACCTACATGCAGATAGTACATTCATACACATAAAAAAAAAAAAGATCCTGGGGAGTTAACCTGTATGGAATGAAAAGTACCTAGAAAGATGATCAAGATTACATTTTTTTTTATTTTTTTATTTTTTTGTATTTTTGAGACAGGGTCTCCCTTTAGTCCCAACTGGCCTACAGCTCACTCTGTAGACCAGGCTGGCCTTGAACTCACAGAGATCTGCCTGCCTCTGCCTCCCAAGTGCTAGTATTAAAGGCCTGCACCACCTTGCCCAGCTAAGATTACAGTTTTAAAAGCTACCAAAGGTGCTGCAGTTCTCAACATTTCTTCTCCCATCCGTGTGTTGCTCTTCCTGCTCTGAGATCTACCAGTGCATTTGGAAGTTAGGGAAAGCCAGTTTAATTATGCATTGATACTTTTGTGATTGCCACCTTTCTCTAGGGTATCAACAGATTTATTTAAAAAAAACTTTTTCTGGGGCTCAGCAGTTAAGGGCATTGGCTGCTCTTGAAGTAGACTCACATACTTTTGGAAATCCTTTATTTTTATGACAGGTGATAGACATCAAAACTTTAACAAGAGCTTCATTGTTTTAGCTTTGTTATTTTTTTTTGAAGTCAAATCTGGTCTTTATGGGCATGAAACTCTTGTGCAATGGCAACATTAAATGAGCATAATTTTAATTAAAATTATATGCCTGGAGTTCTATTTCTTTAGATACGATAGTTTGTTTTTTACTGTATCTTTTTTTTTTTTTGGATAGGGTCTCACTCTGTAGCCATGGCTAGCCTGGAATTCTCTATATAGCCCAGGTTGGGCTGGAACTCACAGAGATCTGTTTGCCTCAGCCTCTTTGGGATTACAGGTTTACACTACCATACTCAGCCATGGTTTTTTTTTTTTTTTCAATATGCTGGGAAAAAAGCTTTTCAAATATTGTGTATAAAACCAATCTTCCTTTGAAAAAAGTTATGATAATTCTTGGTTACTTTCCCATATACAGCGCACTTCACCTAGCATAGTTAAAGGCTGGATTTACACATTATGTTGAGCTTCTACATTCTAAATATACTCATACACTTATTCTTCGAAGCATTTGGCAAATACTGAAGTGTCTGGTAATTAGTGAGACATAAACACAAGACAATTACCATTTATAGCCCAGAGAGGACATAACAAATGGGTTAATTTTCCTCTTCTTTCTTTCTTTCTTTCTTTCTTTCTTTCTTTCTTTCTTTCTTTCTTTCTTTCTTCTCTCTCTCTCTCTCTCTCTCTCTCTCTTTCTTTCTTTCTTTCTTTCTTTTTCTTTCTTTTGAGATACGATTGGCCCATAACTTGCTAGGTAGACTAGACTGGTCTTGAACTCACAGACATCCACCTCCCTTTGGCTCCAGAGTGCTGGGATTAAGGCATGGGCCACCTGGTCTGCCTACAAATTACAATTTTAAAGAAGCTAAGCAAATAGGATTATTTCATAGGCAAAATATTAAAGGAAGTAGCAATGCTTGAAAAGACCTGGTAAAGGTGAACAGCTGGACAAATCTTTATTAATTAAATGCTTTATAATATTTGAATGATATGCATATGGATACTTTCTGTCTTAATCAGATGAAAAGAATATTAACAATATAAATAACACTTCAAATATTCTCGAATGAAAGCATGAGATTGCTGCTTTTTTTTTTTTTTTTTTTTTTTTTTTTTTTTTTTTGAGACAGGGTCTTCCTGTAGCTGCAGCTGGCCTGGAACTCAATATGTATACCAGGGTTGTCTCATTCTCACAAAGATCTGCCTGCCTCTGCCTCTGCCTCTGTTGGGATCAAAGGCATGTACCACCAGACCTGCATACCTGCATTATTTAAAGAATTATATCCTTAACTATCAAATACAAGAGGACAGAACACACAGTTCAATATCAGGAGTACAAGATTTAAAAATTAGAAATAGCCCCAAATCCTCAAGAAAAATGATCATAGCTTGTTTATCAAAAGTTTACAAATAGGGGGGCTGGAGAGATGGCCTAGCGGTTAAGAGCGCCGACCGCTCTTACAGAGGACCCGGGTTCGATCCCCAGCACCCACATGGCGGCTGAGAACCGTCTGAAACTCCAATTCCAGGAGAACTCCAGTTCCAGGGGAATCCAGAACCCTCTTCTGACCTCCGCGGCATTGCACGACACGGGTGCACAAACTTGCATTCATACACATACAGAAAAAAATTAAAAAAAAAAAAGTTTACAAATAGGAAAAACAATTAGTACAAAAGCATGGTCTTTATAGCCACCTGAGCAGAGTAAAATGAACTGAATGCTGGGGGTGGGGTGGGGCGGGGAGGAAAGGAGAGACTGCATATCAGGTCTTACAGGCTCTAGATTTCCTGCAAGGGCAGGGTCAGGGAGTGGGATGGCATGAGGCTGGTGTTTCAAGGTTCCAGAAGGACCTCTAAGACCACACTTCCTCCTTGTGCTCCCCGAGGGCGCAGGTGTTCTGCATTCTATGAACGCAATCAGGATAAAGATCTTGCTCACCCCAACTCCTGAAGAGAAACCTGCATTGGCCAGGCTGAGCCCGGGAGCAAGCAAACTTCCAGCGCAGGCCACAGAAACCTAGCATCCTAGTCCCTATTATTCCCCACTCAAAGCTGGAACCTGCACACCTCGGGTTCCATAGCAGGAGCCCTCACACCTCCCAGTAAGCCCCGCGAGGCCTACGCCCACCCTGGGACAACTCGCACCATGCCCCGCCCCCGGAGTGTGGCGGAAGTTAGGTAGTTCATTACTGCGGTCGCGCGCAATCTGGCAGGGTGCGCATGCGCTATCGCTGCGACAGGGGCAGGGTGGTCTGTCTCCTACCTCCTCAGGCTGTGCTCTCCCACCTCAAGTGGAGCTCACGCCATCTTGCGCCCCCCACCTTACCACAGCCGAGTCACCTTTTCCTTCTCTACGTTCTCTGTTCCCCACTCCGCCCCCTGCCCATCGTGTCCCGGGGCCGTCGCCGCCGAGACCGCGCCATCTCTGTCCCCTGTCATTTCTCCACCGCGGGACGCGCAGCCGTGCCTCCAAGTGCACTTAAGCAGAGGTTGTGGGGCGCGTGGGGGTGGCGGGGAGCGGGGTGAGGTCTAGGGGATGCCGCGGGCCAAGAGTCTTTGCTCCCCACGGCGCGGACCACACCCAGGCCCGGGCGCCCGAGAAGTCCACGGTGTCTCCCCGGGCTGCGGGCCGAGCGGCCCTGGGGCCCGCGCAGTGCGGGGTGCGCCGTGGCTCCTCCCCGTCGGCAGTGGGCGTGGGGCGAGGGAAGCGAGTCCGGTGGGCTGGGCCGGTCCGGGCCGGTCCGGGCTGGGAGGGAAGGCACCTTTGGCGGGTCTCCCCAGGTAGCCATTGGGGAGGGGAGTCCTTCTAGAAGGAAACCTTTGCTTTCTGGAACTTAGGGAGCGTTTGTGCAAGTGTTGGGTGCACAGAGAGGGACTGAGGAAAGAGTGGTTCTCCTGGCACCGCCCCTGGGGAGAGCATTTAGCATGTCTACCACCCATTGGTGCTGTAAAATGGGCAACCTGACAGCCTTGCCCTGCAAAAGGTGAGGCTTATATGGTAGTATCCGTTTGTTTGAATTCCCAGTTCAGAAAAGGACTGTGATTCTCGCTTTCCTAGTTAACAATCGAGACACGTGGTCTGAGAAGTGAGTGTGGAGGTAGGGGATTGTGGACTATATTTGACATTCAGAGAGGATCCCGGAAGCAATGTGATTGTACACCTGGCTAAATTAGCATTGGGTCCATGAGGTTAATCGAAAATCATTAGAAAGAAACTGGCATGCTTTTATATGGGAGATGGCCTGCGTTCTGAGGATTGCTGAAGAGCAAATCACTGTTGAGAGACTGATTTGTAGAAAAAATTGGAAGAATTTCTTGTAACTCTTCCAGAGAGAGAGAATTTGATTACTAAAGGATAGGTTTTTTTTTTTGTGTGTTTGTTTTTTTGAGACAGGGTTTCCTTTGTAGGCCAAACTGGCTTCGATCCCCCTGCCTCTGCCTTCCAGGGACAGTTTATTTTTTCTTAAATTAGTTAATTTTTATTTATGTGTATTTGACGTTCTTGCATGTGTACCCGTGTTGTGAGGTGCTCGCTGAGGTCAGAAGAGGGCGTCAGATTCCCAGGAACTGGAGTTACAGACGGTTGTTAGTTGCCATGTGGGTACTGGGAATTGAACCCAGGTCCTCTGCAAGAACAGCCAATGCTCTTTCTTAACTGCTGAGCTGTCTCTCCAGTCCTGGACAGCTTCTTCATAGTGCTTTGCAAAAAACAGAATGTACTTCATTGAGCTGTTGCAAGCTATTTCCGTGGGATATTCAAGCAGAATGCGTTTATCGCTAGAGCTGGACTGCCCAATGGAACTTTATGCTGTGATGGAAATACCATTATCTGTGGGGCTCCAGTATGGTTGCTGCTAGGTGCAGATGGCTTGAGTTCTGAAATGTATGGCAGGTGGCACTGATGAATTTAATCGGTTACCAAATTCCAGTGTAAGTAGCCATATATGACTAGTGGGAACTGCAGAGGATAGTGCTTAACTGTAGAGGATAGTTCTGAAAAAACTGGGGGCTTACATTTTTTATTTGGTTGAATTTTAAATCAGAAAGTCCAGTTCTTGGAACATTTGTTGCCTTAAGGAATCATAATTATATTCACATAATGCCTTTCATTCAAATACTATAGTTCAAAGCAAGGATCTGCTAGCATTTATTTACATCTTGGCAAAGCACTCTTGACTCCTTGGTTCTAAAGCTAATGCCAAATTTACTTGGGAAGACAGTACTAACTAGAGGTTTCTTTAATCATACTGTCTTTTATCACTTGGTTAGTTCTTAGTGAAAACTTTTGAACTCTTTATTGCTGAGATTTTCTTTTTCCATTTGATAGATGGTCCCCCCATTTTGTATAATAAGGCAGATTAATATAGCAATAACCTTTGACCACTGGGCATTTTAGAAATCATTTGGTTCTTCATATTCAAAACTTCTGAAGAGATAAGTGAAATGTGGTGATAAATGTTTCATGAGATTGCTTTTTTTGAGGGTTGTGCAGCTATTTTTCAAGCAAGTGTTTATGAAGTTTGAAAATAAAACTTCCCTGCCTTCCTTCCTGGTGCTGGGAATTGAATCCAGGGCCTCCCACATACTAAGCAGGTGTGATGCCTCTATTCCCTGAAAGTAAAACAAGAAAAAAAAAACCCAAACAGTCTTTATAGATAGTGTCCTTAATCGGGCCTGTTGGATGTAAAATGTTGCCCTTGGTCTCAAGGCTGAAAAGGATTGTTAGATCTGGAACAATAACTTAAAGCTCCAGAGTTAGGTCATATACAGAGAATAGTCCATAATGTGCAAGTCAGACTGAGTTGTTTTAAGTAGAGGGACTTTATATCCTGTTTTTTCTGGGAAAGTCATGTCTCAGCATAATTACTACTAGAGCCCCTTTCATGCTATCAAGAGTGTTCCAGTTTGGACCATGATAACATGACCACTGTACTTTTTAGACTTGATGAAATTCATCACATAACTTTGGAATACTCAGCTGTACTGCAGTCTTAGAAATCTTGCTCTACAACAATGACAAAGTTAATGCTTTTGTGCTTATAGACCAGCTATATGGAATAAGGCAGAAAATGACTTGTTCAAGAGTTGGCAATTCAAATTTTTTGCCTTAGATAGAAATCCTGGGTAGATATGATCTTTGTTCCTTTTTGGGGAAGTAAAAAAAATCTTGGTATAAAGGGTCTACAAGTAGGCCAGTGTCAGCAAAATCAGAAGATTGAGTATTCGTGTCGAAATAACACCTGTTTTTTTGTTTTTTTAGTGAAGTCAAGTAGTAAATCAATCAGAAATTTGCTTGTCATATTATTAGAATGCTAATAATTTTGCTTGTACACTTAAATAATGAGAAAGAATTCAGTTATTGAATTATTGTGTTAATTGAATTCATATTAACTGAAGGGGATGAAATTATGAGTCAAACAATCATGGTTTAAATCTTAGCTTTGCTATTTTTGAATCGTGATTTGAGGCTTTAATTTCAGAAACCTCAGTTTCCTTGTTTATAAACTAAAATTAGTAATAACAGCCACTTCTAGGCTTAGTGAGGTACCCTTGTGATATGTTGGACACAGCTTCATAAATATGAGGTACTACAACCTTAAGTTTGTTGACTAGATTATGAAGAGAGATTAATGCTTTTAGATGCATGGTGGATTGGTAGAAAAAGCACTCAAAACCAGTTTCTGAAACCTAGTCTTTGTCCTTTTTAGCTTTTAAAAGTTGTATATGAGTTCAGTTGAGATATTTCACCTTTTGGAGTTTCAATTTCCTTATCAGTAAAATGGAGTTAGTACCTCCTCACAAGGTTATTGGTGACCATTAAATGAGAATTATATTTACAAATTGTGTTCTTTTACAAATGTCCCAATATTTACTTGGTTTTATTTCATCATACCTACCTTTGGAAAATATGTAAGTTCTCTTAAATGACCGCAGTGGTGCTGTGTTCATTTGGTTAGTCTATTCTTTGTGCAAAACAACTCCAGTAATGGAGTTCCAGCCTTCTCGTGGGCACATGATTTCTTCCATCTCCTATGCTAAATATTCTGTCTCATTCATTTATTTATCTTGTTTATTTCACCAAATAGGTGACACCAACATGGATGATTTTCTTTCCCGGCTGGGTCTGTTGGGTGTTTTGCACTACAGTACTGACTCTGATAATCACTAGCCCATAGGCAGTGGGTATTGAAGAGTAGAAGCAACAGATGTGGAAATAACATGCTGTCTGGCACATGTAGTGTGGCAGCTACTAAAAAAAAAAAGCTGGTTTCATTGAATTCGCAAGACAGTAAATTTTTAAATAAATTATGTGAATTTTCTCAATGAACTATAAAATACTATACAAATATAATTTTTTTTTTTTATTTTTGAGACAGGGTCTCCCTTTCGTCCCAGCTGGCCTGGAGCTCACTCTGTAGACCAGGCTGGCCTTGAACTCACAGAGATCCGCCTGCCTCCCAAGTGCTGGGATTACAGGCATGCGCCACCATGCCCGGCCCCACAAATATAAATTATTAAGGAAAATTTGGTGTGTACTTTTGCTCTTTTATGTGTTCTTGACTTTAGGACTGCACACTGTGGATTTTACTGTATGTATGTATCCACATTAGCTTAGTCTCATACCATCTCTGAGAATGTCTGCATGCTTAATGATAATCCTGAAATGTTTCTGAGAAGCTGGACTTTGGCTTGGATTATCTTTTTTCTTTTTTTGTCTTTTTGAGACAGGGTCTCCCTGTAGCCCCAGCTGTCCTGGAACTCACTCTGTAGACCAGGCTGGCCTTGAACTCACAAAGATCCGCCTGCCTCTGCCTCCCAAGTGCTAGGATTAAAGGCATGCGCCACCATGCCCGGCTCCCTGATAAGTTTTAAAGCCTGTGTTTGAAACCCAGAGCTCAGCTCTTTACTGCTACACTGTGGGTCGCCATAGGCAGGTTCACAACAAAGGTCACTGTGATATCTATCTATCATTTATCATCTATCTATCTATATCTAGATATAGATAGATATAGATATCTATATATATCTATATATATTGTGGATATCTTGTGAGTTAATTATGATCAACTTATGATATTTGTATGTTCCTCATTGTGTAGTAGAAGGGATTCTGGATCAGGAATTAGGGGACCTCAGTTTTAGTTCCAGCTTGTGACACTAAATACATAGTGCTGTGTCCTTGGGCAATTCAAAAAATCCCTCTAGACTACAGTTTCCTCACTTGAAAAATGAGGGATTTCGATGAAAATTAGTGATTTTCAAACTGTAGTTTGAAGCCTGCTCATGTCTTTGGTCTCCCACCCACCAATTTGCATAGCTACATTTTTGTCTGTTGGTAGCCATCTGCTCAAGATTTTCCTTTAAGAAAATCTCAACATAACATTTAAAGTCACTAGTTTGTAGTAAGATAACATAATGGCAATGTTAGTCCCTGACTGCAATGGGTGTAATTCTAGTAATTTCATGTTCTTTTAGTGTATTAGGGATAGGCACCTTTTACAAAATGAAAAATCTAGGCCCTAAAATTGAAGAGAGTCAGTGATTTTTGTTAAGCTGTGTGTCTACATAGACTAATCAGGTTATCAGCAACTTGAGAGCAAGGCCTTTTAAAAAATGATTTTAATTGTGTGTGGTCTTTGTGGGTATGTATATATGTGTGTAGGTTTTCACAGAGGCCAGAGGCCTAGATCCCCTTGGAGCTGGAGTCATAGACTGTTGTGAGCCACCCAATCTGGATACTGGGAACTAAACCTGGGTCCTCTGGAAGAATACTATGTGCTCCAGCTCAACGCCTTTTTTTAAATTGGATCTGAAGCTGGGCGTGGTGCGTGCGCCTTTCTTTAATCCCAGCACTCAGGAGGTAGAGGTAGGCAGTGAATTCAAGGCCAGCCTGGTCTACAGAGTGAGCTCCAGGACAGCTGGTACTAAAGGGAGACCCTGCTTCAAAAATATCAAAAAAAAGGAAAAAACTAAATTGGATCTGAGACCTTTTTTAGTATTTTTAGTTTCATCAGTAGAGGGAAAATTCTTGCCTGATAAGGTGATTGTGTAGAAAATATAGACTAATACATGTAAAAGACCCTTAATATAAAGTCCAAGTTCATCAGTTCTTTGTATGCCTCTATTAAATCTCCTTTTAGTCACCTAAACTATGCTTTCAGCCACATTGGATGTTGAATTGTTTATGTTTAATAATAAGATTTCTTGTAAAATTTATTTCTAAAATATGAATCTAGACTAGCAGAGAATCTTTAAGGAACTGGCTAATATATATACATATATAAATATACATGGGCTGGAGCGATGGCCTAGCGGTTAAGAGCGCCGACCGCTCTTGCAGAGGACCCGGGTTCGATCCCCAGCACCCACATGGCGGCCGAGAGCCGTCTGAAACTCCAATTCCAGGAGAACTCCAGTTCCAGGGGAATCTGACACCCTCTTCTGACCTCCGTGGCATTGTACGACACGGGTGCACAAACCTACATGCAGACACTCATACATATACAAAAATAAATAAAATTTATAAAAATATATTAAAAAAGTAAAGTTGGAAAAGTAAGTTTGCTGTGTGACATTTGTCAGAGTTTGAATGTTATTATAGGATGGTTTGGTAGATACATTTACAGTATACCTTAGGGATAGTTTTTGCAAAGAATAACTTTTTAAAAAGCATTTTTTCTTTAAGATAGTATAGGATAGAAAGAGCCTAGAATAGAAATTTAATATGAGACTAAAGACAGAAAATACCATAGACTCTCCTGTATCTGTGTCATTTACCACAGGGCTCTGCTGTCCATAAGTTAACAGGAATTGCTCATTATTAGCTAACTAGGATGTCATCTTTTCGTGGTGCTGGGGATTGAGCATAAAGCTTTAGGTATGCTAGGCAAGTTCTCTACCATTAAGCCATATTCTCAGCTCAACTCATAAAAGTTTTAAATTTTCAATTTAAATATATTTTTGAATCCCCATTATGTGGTAGGTATTTTGTTCTTCATAATACTTCTCTGAGATAGAAATTATTTCCAAAAGATGGAGAAAGTGAGTTTGAGAGATTAATTGACCCTTAATATTATAGGTTCTGGTATTTTAGCTAGTTAACCCCTTTTTAAAAAATTTTATTTATTTTTTTGTGTGTATGAAGATATTGTCTGCATGTAGGTTTGTGCACCCGTGTTCTGCAATGCTGTGGAGGTCAGAAGAGGGCGTCAGATTCCCCCGGAACTGGAGTTAAAGATGGTTCTCAGCCGCCATGTGGGTGCTGGGGATCGAACCCAGGTCCTCTGCAAGAGCAGTCGGCACTCTTAGCTGCTAGACCATCTCTCCAGCCCAAGTTAACACCTTTTAACATTAAAGTATGACCAGCCAGATATCATGTCACACACCTCTCATTCCAGTATTCAAGAGGCTAAGGCAGAAGGGATTACAAGTTCAGGGTTAGGAAGTTCAAGGCCAGCATGTGCTCTGTAGCAGTCCTGTCACATCTTCTTACCTCTCACCTTCACCTCACCTCATTCTCAACCTCACCTCATCCTTACCTCATCCTCACCTCACCTCATCCTCACCTCACTTTTACCTCACCTTCACCTCACCTCACCCTCACCTCATCTCACCCTCACCCTCACCCTCACCCTCACCCTCACCCTCACCCTCACC
>VZQC01013045.1:4684137-4749040 GCA_009823505.1 Rhizomys pruinosus | reverse complement strand
TCCTCACCTCATCCTCACCCTCACCTCATCCTCACCTCACCTCACCTCATCCTCACCCTCACCTCATCCTCACCTCACCTCATCCTCACCCTCACCTCATCCTCATCCTCATCCTCACCTTACCAAACCAAACCAAACCAAACCAAACCAAAGCAAAGCAATCCAAACAAAACCGAACGGAACTGAACTGAACCGAACCAAACCCCTATCACCGTGGCATTTATCTCCCAACACATTTATTGCCATCCTTGTCACACCTGCCTGTAACATCTCAAAGCTTTGTGAGATTTCATCTCCACTTGAATGTCAGACCTAATGTGGCTTCAGCTAATCTCCTGTTAACTCTCACCCCCTTCTCATTCCCAGTCTTCCTCATCTTATAAATGGCAGCGCTCTTTAATCTGTTTCTAGGGTTCCAAGCCTCAGAGTCATCTTTAACTGCTCTTCACTCATACACAGTGTCTACATCATTTGCAGGTCACCTCTCCACTCAAACTATGATCTCCTTTCACTTGTTACAGCCATTCGAGCCAGTGCCATCCCTGTGTACACAGCTTTAGTCCCTGTGGATTGTACCCTTGCTTTTAGTGTGTTCCCACTGTAGCTCGATCTATCTTAAAAAGCCCAGAATAAAGTGCCATCCCTGTAACAGAAATTCTAGTAGCTTCACCTTGTACCCAAGTAAAATTTACCTTCCTCTGGCCTCCAGGGCTCCGTGCGATCGTTCCTGCTCATCGCTCTCAGAGCTTACTTCCCATTGCTTACGTTCTCTGCTCACTCCAATTCCCCAATGTGGTCTCAGGAACTTGTTACTTTGCTGTTTGTGTGTATGGTTTTCGAGCACTGCCTCTTGGATTTTGTTCAGATCTTATATCAGATGTCACCTTGTAGTTGAAATCCACTTGCTTAATTCGTTTTCATAGTACTACTTCAAAGTATATTTGTCTGTGTTTACTTCCTACACCATTAAAAGGTATTTCTGTTTTGCTTAGTCACTACTGAGTCCTGAACTCATAGAACAACGTTTGCCTTTTAGTAAGTGCACAGTAGTTAGGAACGAATAATCCAAAGCACAGTTAGTTTGGGTTTAAACAAAGGTGATACCAGTGCTTTTATTGTAAAAGAAGGGAATAAAGTGAGGACATATTACCTTTAGTAGAGGGGAGTGGAGGGAAATGGATGATGGCTTTCCATTTCTCTCTGAATTAGGAGCCACTGAAGCTCCTTCTGTCATACCTTTGCTACTATCAGGGACTATGTCCCTTCAAACTATGAACCAAATAAACCCCTAAATTGCTTTTGTCAGGTATTTTGTTATAGCAATAAGAAAAGAAATAGAGAAAATTGGTACCCAGAAATGGGGCTCTTGCTTCAACTGCCTGACCATGGTTTATAGGTTTTGGAACTGATTTGTGGGAGAAATTTGGAGGAGTTTGGACCTATGGGCCTGAGAAGCCCTAGATATACTGGTATAAGTCAAGGATGTATATCCGTTTGATATTGTGATATGACATGGTACTATCATCTGAAGAACATGTTGGGTTGCATTCATAGCTATCCTGGTATATAAGTAGCTCTTAGGCTGCAGGCTGGATATGCCTGCTGTAAGTATGGATTAAAGATGGGAATGTGGAAGTTCAGAATGCTGAGAGAAGCGAAACAGTGGGGTCCAAATGGGAAAGAGGACTCTGGGGGAAATTGGACTTGAGGGCACTTGTGCTATGTGCTGGCAAGTAATGTGGCTATGTTTTGCCTCTATCCAGAAAACCTGAGTGAGACTGAATTCAGAATAACAGACCAAATTGTTTGACAGAAGAAATTTGAAGACAGCTTAGTATCTAGGCTGTGGCATGGTTAATGTTCATTGTTCCTAGATCTACAGTGAGAGAGAGTAGAATATAAAATACCTGCAGTTTGGCAGGGAAAGGAATATGAGCTAGTTGAAAATAGCAGACCAGAAGGGTAGGAAGCATCTGTAATTGTTAAAGAGAAACAGCCCCTAGGACAGAGGCTTTAGTCAGTATGGTGTGTGTGGCTCACCTACAGAATCCAAAGTTACAAGTTGCCCTGGCTGTTGAAAACCCCCTTTGTCCATGTGCACTTAGTCTCATTGATATGGGAACACCTGTTTCTAGCTGTCCTGGGGGTTCAAATCAGATGAAAATAGGGATTTGAGCAAGGAGAAAAAAATTAGCTCAGTTTAACTGGTTCATATGATGTCACAACTGTAGGCATGGTGGGCCTACACGGACCACGCAGTGTCCTGTATTGGCATGCAGGTGTAAATGTATGCAGTTGGATACAACAGGGAATCTTGTTCCTGCAGAGACTGTCCAGCCATGGAATGTTATCAACTGAAGAGAAATCTTGATGGATTTTTTTTTAAATAGATGTCCTTCATAGTTCAAAAACACCTCAGAACAGGTCACTCGTGACTTTCCTATAGTGGGAAAAGAAATCATTCTAGTAGATCAGCAAAGAGAGAGAGAAGAGGAGGAGAGAGGAGAGAAGAGAGGGGAGAAGGGAGAGAGAGAGAGAGAGAGAGAGAGAGATTGACTATGCTGGGATAATAGAAAAGGAGTAGTCCTTAGGGGAAGGCCCCACTCATTAAAGGCTCCAACTTTAGAAAATGCAAATTCAGGCTGGAGAGATGGCTCAATGGTTAAGAGCACCACTGCTCTTTCAGAGGACCTGAGTTTGATTCCCAGCACCCACATGGCGGCTAACAATCATCTTTAAGCCAGGTGTGGTAGCACACCCCTTTAATCCTAGCACTCAAGAGGCAGGTGGATCTCTGTGAGTTCATGGCCAGCTTGGTCTACAGAGTGAGTTCCAGGCCAGCTGGGGGGCTATAGGAAGACCCTGTCTCAAAAAAANAAAAGAAAATGCAAATTCATCTGAAAGGAGAGAGATTCAACTAAGAATGCTATTGCTCCAAAACAACTGCCTTATAGTTCCCAAGGTGCCTGTAAGCCACTGTAGCTCTAGTGGACGGTGGTCACATTACATCATGAGTTGGCAATTGTGAACAAAAGTTCATGAAAAGAACTGCACCTTCCACTGAACCTTCTGCAGGGGTTTGGAATATTAAAGGTCCAGAGCCAGATGACATTGGGGCATCTTTATCCCCCTTAATAGCCAGAATAAATTATCTCTCAATCCCTTTGAGGTGAGATTTGTGTTTTTACATGGATATAACAGAACTTGTCAGTGTTATCCACATGGTGCTGATTTTGTGGGTTTGCAAAATGCAGAAGTTATGGGGCAGGAAGGCTTGCTCCAAGATTCCACGAAGTGCCTGAGGCCAGGCCATGTCTGGTAGGATTCCCTATATGAACATCCTGAGATCCCTGCCATTTTGTGAAACTGAGATGAAGTCTTAAGGTACAAAGGAGATCCCAAGAATTTGATGTCAGGAGTGTGGGATGTGTGCCAAGGAAAGGTGCAGGTGAGAAGCTGGCCCAAGAAAGAGAATGTTTGTGCTCCACGCAGCATAACTAGATGGGCAGGGGGTACTCAAGGATTTTGGAGCCCAGATAATTCTTTTAAGAACCCCAGATGCTGGACATGGAGTTGCAAGATTTGGTGTTTGCCCTGCTGGATTCTAGTCTTGGCTTTGGTCTGATCTTTCTTTACTATGCCTCTTGGATATTGTAGTGTAAGCATATATAGCATATGCTTCAATGCTTTGATTTTCCATGGACTTGCAGTTGAGGTTTTTTTTTTTTTTTTGAGACAGTGTCTCCCTGTAACCCCAGCTAGCCTGGAATCCACTATGGAGACCAGGCTGGGCTTGATCTTTCAGAGATCTACCAGTATTTGCCACCATGCCTATCTATGAGTTTTTGAATAGTGTTAGAAAGTTAAGTCTTAGGGGGCTCTTTTGTACTTTGAGGTGGCTGTGAGCCTTTTGATGAGGTCAAAGGTATGTGTGAATTAAAGCGATATGTTTGGGAATCAGGTTGATAAGAGGCTAGATTGTGATTGTTAATCTTCATTGTTAGCATGACTGGCTTTAGAATCACTGAGGAGGCACATCTGTGAACATAGCTCTGACATGTGTCCAGAAGATTTAACTGAGGAGAGAAGACCTACCCTGAATGTGTGCAGCACCATCCCATGGGCTGGGGTCCTGGACTAAATCAAAAGGAAAAAGGAGAAAGCATGAGCTCCAGCAATCATCTTTGCTTCCTGATTGTTGATGCACTGTCATCAGCTGCCCAGTGCTCTCATTGGCCATTCCTTCCTGACATGGTGGACTGTGTTCCTTCCAACTGTGAGCCAGACTGTACCCTTAGTACATAAGTTGCCTTTGTCAGGAGTTTTGTCACAGCAACCAGAAAACAAATTACTGTACCAGTATAATTAGTAAACTAAATTTACAGAGAAAGGAAGATCTTTATAGTTTGTGTATCTGGGAAGCTTGGAGATGTTTAACTTGGGTCAAGATCCAAAGGATTTTGGTAGGTGAAGTGTTTCAAAATGTAGAATCAGCAGGAAGAACTGTAGGAGTAACTTTCCAAAGAACATGGGGTAGTTTGGGAGATGCTGAATGCTTGATTGCCATTGTAAAGGAGGCTGAAGAGAGTAGGTGGGATTGATTTTAGGTTTTTAGAAAACCTTGCAAAATCAACTTGAAATGGGGCATGTATTAATACATTGGAATCAGCATCATACTGTTCAACATGTTATAGAAGTTTTATAGTCACTTTGTATCCTTTATTTTAGTTTTTGCATTCCTAGTTATTGATATTTTGATTCCTAGTGATGGTATTTTTCATATCGGTAGAAATTTAATTTAAATATGATGTAACGTGTGTGTGTGTGTGTGTGTGTGTGTGTGTGTGTGTTTGTGTTTGTGTTTGAGACAAGGTCTTCCTGTAGCCCCAGCTGGCCTGGAACTCGCTCTGTAGACCAGGATGGCCTTGAACTCACAGAGATCCGGCTGCCTCTGCCTCCTGAGTGCTGGGATTAAAGGCATGCGCCAACATGCCCAGCAAGTTTTTTTTTTTTAAACAATGAAGCTTAAAGTGGGGTATATAATGGTAACCTTACTATGATTATTTCCTGCTTTTGTGGTTTTGCAAAAATGTTCTATTCATATAAATTTTACTTATATGAGATGTCGGGGTTATGAAATATTAGAATTGAGACTCTGTGGATGGTCAGAATGAGTACATGGGTCTGATTAGCATTCCTGACAGTGCTGAAATGGAAGAAATGGTAACTCCCATTATGTTTTAATTAATGGGCTGACCAATAGACTCCTAGTCCAGATGTTGATATTACTTCCAGGATACAGAAACTGATAATAACAATGTCAGTTCTTTGAGATCCTCTAAGCATAAACATGTTTCTTATGGAATTTCTTCTTTGGTTATTTTATCAACAAAAATAAAATCTTTACATGGAAAGCCTGTAACATGTGCACCACATTTTATTTTGATTCACTTTACCTTTTACTAAATCTTCCTTTGTTTGTTAGCCATAGCTCCTAATGAAAGGGAATGTGTGTGTGTGTGTGTGTGTGTGTGTGTGTGTGTGTGTGTGTGAAATAGACATTCTTTTGTGAAGTAGGATTTTACAGGTGTGACACCAGTGCTGACTCTTGGTTTTGTGATCAGGTTAACATAGTATTAGCCAGGCGTTGTGGTGCACGCCTTTAATCCTAGCACTTGGGAGGCAGAGGCAGGCAGATCTTTGTGAGTTCAAGGCCAGCTTGGTCTACAGAGCGAGTTCCAGGGCAGCTGGAACTGTAGCTGGGGCTACAGGGAGAGACCCTGTCTCGAAAAGACAAAACAAACAAACAAACAAAAAACCATAGTATTAATCAGAAATGAACTTGCTTCTTGGGTTCACATTTAAACTGTGGCATG
Organism: Rhizomys pruinosus; assembly: GCA_009823505.1. Taxonomy (NCBI): domain Eukaryota; kingdom Metazoa; phylum Chordata; class Mammalia; order Rodentia; family Spalacidae; genus Rhizomys; species Rhizomys pruinosus. The sequence goes on along the minus strand of VZQC01013045.1, from coordinate 4,743,164 downwards.
TTGAAACGATCTAGTTCTTCAATCTGCACATCTGAATCCATTCTGTAAAATATGGCAAGCAGCTGCATTTCAATTGAAAGCTGAAACAACTGCAGGACATTAACCCATTGAGAAGATTACAGTCGATTTCAGTTCCATGCTAACTGTATTTATTAGTGAAAATTGACTCGAGTGCTTCTGCTTTTAACAGACTTTTTTTTTAATGTCTGGTAAAAAGGAAATAAAGTCTTGAAGTGATAGACTTTGATGTGTAAAGAAGTTAATGTCTGAAGAAGTAATTGTCTTAAGTCATCAAACAAAATATGGGCATAGGAAATCATTATTTTAAAGAGTCTGATGAGCTATCAACTTATGTCAAGAAAAATGTTATTTACCTGTTTGATTTAGAAATTAAGTAACTTGACTGTGAAAGGATGGTGTTCTAGTTTGCTTTCAATAGCTGTGTCAAAACACTGTGACCAATACCAACTTGGGGAGGAAAAGATTTATTTAGCTCACATCTCCTAGGCCACAGTTCATCACTTAGGGAACCCATCATTCCAGAAACATGGAGGCAGGAGGGAACATGGCACAGGACATTGGGGAAATGATGTTTACTGGCTTAGTTCCCTGGCTTATGCTCAGCCTACTTGCTTATACAGTGCACAGCAACTTGCCCAGAGATGGCATTGCCCACAGTGGGCTGAGCCCTTCCATATCATTCAACAATCAAGAAGATGCCCCACAGACATGGCTATAGGCCAGTCCAATGGAGGCAGTTCCCCAATTGAGGCTCCCTCAACCCAGGTGTGTCAAGTTGACATTAAAGCTATCCAGCACAGATGGTCATAGTTGCAATAAGTTTGGGCTGGGACCCAATTAATACCCTTGAATCTTTTATATGAAATATTTTTAGTTAGGGTATTGAATCTTGAACCGTGAACTTTGAACCTTGAACCTCACCCTCACCCTTTGAAGCTACACCACTTAGTTACACCCCCAGTCCTATGCTGTGGTTTTTAATAGAAATTTGATGTGTACAATATATTCTCTTTGGTTAAAACAGGGTGACTGGATTTGAAAATTAGGAAAGAGTAGATTGCTCCAGCAATGCCTCGGTTAAATTTTTGGACATAGTATAATCCCACAGAATGACATATGTCAAAGTTGACATGGGTCAGCTGCTCCAGTCATGATTTTTGGAGACTGGGTTAGTACATAATCTCTGAATTTAACATTTTCTCCAGTCTGTCAGCCTTGTGTTGGGACAACAGGAGAACACTTCTGAGTCTTTGAGGAAAGCAGGCTATTATGTTCCATTTTTGCTGATTGGTTTGTAGAAGTCCTATATTTCCTGTTTTCCCCTAGTTGTGGACTGGGAATGTGATTATTATTATTTTTAAACTCAAGTTTCAATCTGGAGTATGGTAGCACATGCTTGTAATCCCAGCACTGGGGATATGGAAGCAGGAGGCTACACCACCTTGCCACATAATAAATTCAGTGGTAGCTCAGGGTATATGAAAAAGACAAAACAAGGTAATGTAAGTACCTTCCTTTCCTGTCTCATTTGTAGAAAATAGTATTTATTTCAAAAGTTTTTGTGAAAAAGTAGAATTAATTTAGCCTAAAGGAAAGTGGTAGTGTTTCTTAGTATTAGGTTCTTTATGTATTTGAGCTTTAGGCTCAGTTTGACTAAAGCTTTTTCCTTTGTCTTTCATGCATTCAGATTATGTGAACTAGTAAGTGACACTCTGGCCCCTTAGTTGCTCACAGTGGGCCAAAGGGTATTGGGGTATTTAAACCTATTCACCTGGTTAATGTGCTGTTTGTCTTAGATCTTCCTACCCAGTTGCCTTTATTTATTTATTTATTTATTTATATGAATGTATTGTCTGCATGTAGGTTTGTACACCTGTGTTGGTGCAATGCTGCGGAGGTCAGAAGAGGGTGGAATTGGAGTTACAGATGGTTCTCAGCCACCATGTGGGTGCTGGGGATCGAACCTGAGTCCTCTACAAGAGCAGTCGGCGCTCTTAACCGTTAGGCCATCTCTCCAGCCCCCCAACTGCCTTTTAAAAACCAGCATCCAAGGCCTATCTGAGGCAGTTGAGTATAGTAGATTTTCCCCTAGCTTACTTTCTTAGGGACTAGCCCATGCTTTCAGTTCTTGATGAGTGGACCCTGGTTTAGAGTCCCTTTGACAGTTTTGTCATTATTTATGCATTTGGTCAGATTAGAGGGATATATTATGAAGATGAATTTGGCAGTACTGTGGAGAATAAACTGACATGGAAAGAAACAGTGTAGATAAGAGCTTGTAGAGGGCCAGAGTGGGAGAGCAAGAGGGCAAGGCTGTGAGCTTACTGTCTCACATGTTACAGAGTGCAGGAGGAGTCAAAGTTAAGACAGGCTTTTAGGCAGCGGTACTAGCAGTGATGCCAACACCCAACAGATATTTGCAAAAAAACCCTCCTTTAATATTTGTTGAATTACATTGAGATCTTTTAATTAAAGCATCTGTTTAAAAAGTGTTATTAAATAAAGGTAATCTAAATAAAGGCAAATGAAGAGGTCTTTTTACAATTTTTTTTTATTTTTTATGTGCATGAGTATTTTGCCTACAACTATGTAGGTGCACCTGTATCATGTAGTGCCCCTGGAGGCCAAAAGAGGGCATCAGAGCCCCTGGAACTGGAGTTGGTAGCCACCAGGTGGGTGCTGGGAACTGAACTTGGGTCCTCTGTATGAGTAGCTAATGCTCTTAACCACTGAGCCATCTCTCCAGCCCCATCAAGGGGTATTTTTAAGATCTTTCTGTTTATTTTAATAACTAGCATTGTGTGCTTAGTCTGTATCTTAATAATGTTCTGATTTTTTTATGTATGTTCATGGAGTGGGGCAGTCATTTACATTTTATAGATGAGAAAAAGGAAACAAAGAGAAGTTAAAGTGACTTCCCCAAAGTCCTAGCAGAGTAGCAGAGCTGGGAATCAAACCTAGGTAGTCTGCCTCTGAAGCTAGACATGGAGACCAGATCCTGTCCAAAGCTTTCTTTTTACTTCATCTCACAGTCTTCCACAGTACTCAGGTGAAGCATATTTTCTTTTATTACTGTGACTCTGTTGAAGAGCACAGAGGCCTCTATATAGCCTGTGTATCATGTAATCTGTCAGTTACTGTTGTGGGGTTGGGGGGGCAAGGTAATTAGTGACAAGAATAGCCTGAGGAAGTAGTAAGTGCTATCCTTAAGATGCACAGAACTGGAAAGCATCTCATAGGCAGTCTAGATATGCTATACAAGGTTTGGATACACATTTCCCTGTAAGAAGGTACGCCCGCCCCCAGGGCTAAGATCACCCATCTATTAATGTATAAACTGCTTCTAGCTCAGCTCCTCAGCAAGGTGACCCTTTAGGCAGCCTTCTTCAGGTCAGCCACCTCATCTTAATAGAGTCTGTTTTTATTTTCATTTTTTTGGTCTTTATGAGACAGGGTCTCCCTGTAGCCCCAGCTGTCCTGGAACTCACTTCGTAGACCAGGCTGGTCTTGAACTCACAGAGATCTGCCTGCCTCTGCCTCCCAAGTGGTAGGATTAAAGGCGTGCGCCACCACCACGCCCTGCAATAGAGTCTGTCTTTACTAGTGTTTCCCCTTCTGGACTGGCTGGGCATAGCAAGCCTTTGTGCAGTCACAGCTTTTGATTCTGGCTTCTAGTTGCTCTGTGCCTAGACCTCTCTCTGCTGCTGTATTCTGTCTTTGTGTTCTCTAGCATCCACAAAGTATTTCTAGTTTAAAGAAAGTGACATTTTTCAAGAGTTACCTAAACGTAGGAAGTGATATTTATTGTATATTTATCATATGTTGATTGATACTTTACCTCCTTTTATGACTTATTTTGATGATTTCTTGTGATTCTTTATTAATGACGTGCACATTAAACAAAAAGCATATGGTAGGATTAGTTTTCTCATCATGTTTCAGCTTGATTTTTTTAAATTTTATTTTATTATTACTTTATGTGTATGAGTGTACTGTCTGCATGTAGGTTGCTGCACCTGTGTCGTGCAATGCCACAGAGGTCAGAAGAGGGCATCAGATTCCCCTGGAACTGGAGTTAAAGACGGTTCTTAGCCACCATGTGGGTGCTGGGAGTTGAACCCAGTTCCTCTGCAAGAGCATTCGGTGCTCTTAACCACTGAGCCATCTCTCCAGCCCCTCAGCTTGATTTTTATGGGGAAAATGTCACGTTTTAAATTGAATGGTTATTTGTCCATAAGATTGTAAAATACAATGCTTAATTCTGATCTATTGATTGGTTTTGTATTTATTTGTATTTTAGAGTTTGGTTCAAGTGGAAACTAGATTATGCTTTAGTTTTCTCATGTTGTGTCTTACAGATATAAGAGCTTATTTAAATGGAATCTTACTTGAAACTCCCATACATAAGAGTCAGTTTGTATGTCTCCCTCCTCTTTCTCCTCCTCTCCTCACCTCCCTCTCCTCTTCTCTCTTCTTCTCTCTTCTCTCTCTCCTCCCCTTCCCTCCCATCCTGTCCCCTCTCCTCCTCTCTCTCCTCCCCCTCCCATCCTTCCCCTCCCCCTCCTCTCTCCTCCTTCTTCTTCTTCTTCTTCTTCTTCTTCTTCTTTCTCTCTCTCTCTCTCTCTCTCTCTCTCTCTCTCTCTCTCTCTCTCTCTCTCTCTCTCTCTCTCTCTCTCTCTCTCTCTCTCTCTCTCTGCATGTATGTGTGTTTGTAGGCCAGGGCCAACATCAGGTTTTCTTCCTCAATTACTTCTCTACCTTAGCTTTTGAGACAAGGTCTCAGTGAACTTGGAACTCACTGTGTCCGCTAGACTGACTGGCCAGAGAGCCTCCAGAATTGACTAACCAGTTTTTCACTGTTATACTATCTTCATTTCAATAAAGACATTAAGTATAAGAAAATTGGATTTATGTAAAGCCAAAATTATCAGAAATTAAAAATTTCTATGCTTTTTGAAGTAATTTAGAATTGCCTCCATTTTGTACATTACTCGTACCTAAATACATTATGAAAGCTTTGTTTTTCCTTTTAACCTAGATGAATAATACTGCGGCTAGCCCAATGTCAACTGCAGCTTCAAGTGGTGGAAGAAGTACAGGGAAGACTGTCAGCTTTGCCATGGAGCTGCAGAGCATGATGTGAGTGTGTCATGTGGGATCACTGTTGCCTTTCTAGATTTTTGAAAGTTGAAGAAAGAACTAGAAAGATTTGTAAACTTTATGTAATGTGATTTGATTTAACCAAAAGTGAAATAATTTTATATCATTTTTAAATAGCTACTTATAAGACAGGCAGCATTGGATACAAGTGCCACAGTGGGGAACTGTATTTGAAAAAGGAGTGCGGGCTCACCTTTGTGAAAGATGGAAGGATTGGTCATCCGCATACCATTGTTTGTTACTGTTCCACAGCTACCTATGGGTTGTTTGTTATTATGTTAGTTTTAGATTTAGAAAATTTTATTTTTATTTTATTTATTATTTTTATGTGTATGAGTGTATTGCTTGAATGTATGTAAGTGCACCCAATGTGTACAATGCCTGCAGAGCTTGGAAGAGGGTGTCAGATCCCCTGGAACTCAAGTTAGGGCAGTTGCTAGCTGCCATGTGTGTTCTGGGATCAAAGCCAGGTCGTCTGTAAGAGCAACCAGTGCTTTTAACTGCTGAGCCACCTCTCCAGCCTCAAGATTTAGAAAAATATTAAATTGATTGTTTTTTTGGATAGTAAAAATATTTTCAGAGAAGTTCTCATTTTTCTCAAATATAATGAGCTTAATTTAAATTAGTTGTTAATTTGGATAATATTTGAAGTTATTATAGTTCAGATTATTACATTAAAAAAACACATGCATTGAATCTTTGAGAAACTGCATATTTGTTAAGATTTCTTTCCTAAGGCTCTGTTCAGCTTGTTTTCTGGCTTGCATGAATAAGATTACATATTTTGATTCATTGGGGTAACAAATTAGAGAACCATGTGGGGACAGAATTTTCTTTGTTAGTGGTTCAGGGAGATGGGAAGAGGCAACATTATACTTATTTTCCAATAATTTACCAGACACCATAAGAGATATTTCTATGGAAAGTTTAAATATCTTCCTCTTGTGTGTTCATATTGATAGCTTTTATTGTGGATTGACTTCACTATGTGGTAATAATCACTATCCCATTTGATAGCTGCTTGTCAGAATGACATTGAAAGCGTTTATGTTGTAACTTCTCCCACTTTCTGCTCTACCCTCAGGATCTCTATATTCTTAATTGTTAAGACCCTGGAGAACTCGGTTATAAGGCTCATATCTATAAATATTGATCCCTTAGAATTTAGAACTGAGAAAAAATTAGTTATACTTGCATTTGGGAGGTAGTAAACATATGTGAATGTAATATTTCTTACAAAAATTATGTTCTAAAACCAAAATTTGATAATACTTTTTGGTAGATAAGGTGGGAATAAACCATAATTTAGAAGCTCTATGTTGTGAGCCTTCATTTTAAATTGTGTAAAAATTTATATATCTGTGTACAAGTTTTTTATTATAATGGCTTTTTAATTAAGAATCTTATGTCATATTACATTAATTATATTCAAAATGTTAAGAATGTGATTTATTATTATTATATTATTATTATTATTATTATTATTTGTATTTTTGAAACAGGGTCTCCCTTTAGTCCCAGCTGGCCTGGAGCTCACTGTGGAGACCAGACTGGCCTTGAACTCATAGAGATCCGCCTGCCTCTGCCTCCCCAGTGCTGGGATTAAAGGCGTGTGCTGCCACGCCCGGCACGATTCTTAGCCACCATGTGGGTTCTTGGAATCAAACCCCGTCCTCTTCAATAGCAGTCAGTGTTCTTAACCCCTGAGCCATCTCTCCAGTGAGAATGTGTTATATTTATAATGAGGTGAAGAAATTCATTTTTTTCCAAGGTCCTAAACTGATTTACTGTATTTTATTTTTTTTAATTTTTTAAAATTTATTTTTCTATGTGTATGAATGTACTGTCTGCATGTAGGTTTGCGTACCCGTGTCGTGCAATGCCATGGAGGTCAGACGAGGGTGTCGGATTCCCCTGGAACTGGAGTTATAGACGGTTCTCAGCCGCCATGTGGGTGCTGGGGATTGAACCCAGGTCCTCTGCAAGAGCAGTCGGTGCTCTTAACCGCTAGGCCATCTCTCCGGCCCCATGATTTACTGTATTTTAAAGCTGCTCATTTGAACGTTTTCAAATCTGAAAAGTTTTGCAATGAACTCCATGTATGCATTATCTAAATTTAACAATAATTGTCCTTTCCTAGTCTTATTTGATCTCTTTCCCTACCCTCCACTTTAAAAATAAAAGAAATATTTTAAACCCATTCTCATAGGATTTATTAAAACCATTTATATACAGCTGGGTCTGGTGGCACACACCTTTTATCCCAACACTCTTTTTCAGAGTTAGGTGGATCTCTGAGATTGAGGCCAGCCTGATCTACATAATAAGTTCCAGGCCAGCTGAGGCTCCAGCTACAGGGAGATCCTGTCTCAACCAAACCAAACCAAACCGAACTGAACCGAACCGAACCAAACCAAACCCCCAAAGTACTACTGGTGTTAGTAGGAAAAACAGCAGATGAGTTATCAAGCTATAGCTGTGTAGCCTGTTTCTGTAAATAAAACTTCATTAGACCACAGTGACGCTTGTTCACGTATCTGTTGCCCATTGCCGTTTTATGCTATCTGGCAGACTATGTATTTGTGATAAAGGCCATATTGACTGCAAAGTTGAAAATACTGTCTCGTCTTTTGTAGAAGCTTGACCTCTGATCTTTAAGACCAGCTCTGTATAAGAAGAAAACAATATACTTAGGACAAGCTCTGCTTAATATATTTGATGGACTTTAGACCATTAAGAAAGCTGAGAAAAGTAAACAGAAAGCAAAATTCATCATTTTCTTATTAAATAGTTTTGGAAACATCTCAACTAATACACTTAAAGTGGATTCAGAATGTAAAGGTTATCGTTGGCTATAATTCTGGAATAAATGTACACTTTCCTTCTGACTTCATAGAAAGGCCACCCTTAACAGTAACATTCTTTTTCTTTTTCTTTATTTATTTTTGTTTTCCTCTTCTTAACAGTAACATTCTTAACAGTAACATTCTTTTTTTTGGAATTTTTCATTTATTTTATGTGTATGAGTGTACTATCTGCATTTAGGTAGGTACACCCATGTTGTGCAGTGCTGTGGAGGTCAGAGAGGGTGTTGGATTCCCCTGGAACTGGAGTTAAAGAGGGTTCTTAGCCACCACGTGGGTGCTGGGAATCAAACGCGAGTCCTCTACAAGAGCAGTCAGTGCTCTTAACCACTGAGCCATCTCTCCATCCCCAACAGTAACATTCTTAATTGAAAGTTTTTCCCCTTAAGAATTTCTCCTCATATTTGGCAAGGGGGCCAAGAAGACACAGTGGAGGAAAGACAGCATCTTCAGCAAGTGGTGTTGGCAAAACTGGATCACCACTTGTACAGAATAAAGTTAAACCCCTACCTCTCGCCCTGTATAAAAGTTAACTCCAGATAGATCAAAGACCTCAACGTGAAACCCAAATCTCTGAAGGTGATAGTTGGCAGCAGCCTACAAGACATAGGAGTAGGAAAAGACTTCCTAAATCAGACAGCAGCTCGGCAAGAAATAAGATCTGACAATTGACAAATGGGACCTCATTAAACTCAAAAGCTTCTGTACATTAAAAGAAACAATCAAGGAAGTGAAGAGGAAAACCCACAGAGTGGGAGGAAACCTTCACAGCAGACACATCAGACATACACATTGATTTCCAGAGTATATAAACTACTCAAAAAATAAAGAAAGAAAACAAATGACTCACTCAAAAGATGGAGCAAAGAGCTGAACAGAGACTTCACAAGTGAGGAATTAGAGATGGCTGAGAAACATCTTAAAAAATGTTCAACGTTGCTAATAATTAAGGAAATGCAAATTAAAACCACTTTAAGATATCAAGAAAACAAATGATACCAAGTGCTGGAGAGGTTGTGGGGAAAGGCGAACACTCATCCACTGCTGGTGAGAATGTAAACTCTTACAGCCAGTATGGAAAGCAGTGTGGAGAACCTTTGAAGACTCAAAATAAGCTTACCACCTGACCTAGTCATACCACTCCTGGGTATATACCCACAAGACTCATCTTACCACAGAAATACATGCATAGCCATGTTTATTGCAGCTCTGTTCACAATAGCAAAAAGCTGGAACCAACCCAAGTGCCCCTCAACTGACGAGTGGATAGAGAAAATGTGGTACATCTACACAATGGAGTTCTATGCAGTGGTAAAGAAAGATGACATCATGAACTTTGCAGGTAAATGGATGGAACTAGAAGATATTATGTTAAGTGAAGTAACACAGTCCCAGAAAACCAAAGACGAATGGTATCCCTCATCTGTGGATGCTAGCACCAGTTACCTAGTTGTAAGTATTTCTTGTGCAGGGCTCTTTGAGTGTGATGCATATTGGAAACAACAACAACAGAAAAGAACTGCTTGAAACAGTCAACTTCTGCATTGATAATTTTGAGAAAGACTCAGAAAAAAATGTAAAACATGTTTGGCAGAATGCACGAGCTCTGGTGGGGTGGGGGGGTAGGGAGGGGGACATGGGTCTAGATTTGATTTGTAACATAATCTTGTACAAAAAAATATATATATATATATATGAATAAATTTAAAAAAAAGAAAAAAAAAAAGAATTTCTCCTCTGAAAGGGAACTAGTACCTAGATTAGGGGAATCCTTTTTGATTTGTCAGTATTTCCTATTAAAGATTTTCAGGCAGTTGATTATGGAAAATTAGAATCACTACATGTGTAATTCATGATTATATGTTTTTTTTCAAATGAGAAATTACAGCCTTCAGCCACTGTGTTTACTGGGGAATCCTTACTGCTGCTGTTTGAGGGTTGTAAGCCTGTTTGTTTCATTGTTTTTCAGTCTTCTCTTGCTACCATCCTCCCTGTCCATTCCCTAGTAGTGAGTTTTCCTTTTGGCTCCAGGCTCTTCAGGCTAGTGCCATTTCCAAATATTGGTTTTACTGAAAGGTATCTAGTTGTCAGTCACAACCCAAATTGTCATGATCTACTGTTAAATACAAATTGGCAGCCATTCTATTAGGCCTTGACAGAGCTTACTATATTTTACAGTTTAGTAATAAATGCAGCCAGTTAAACATTCCTTAGAAAAATAACATATATTTCAATCTCAAGGCTTAGTATTCAAATAATTCTTAATGAATTGGGATGACTCTAAGCGTCCCTTTCCTAAGCAAATACAACTAAGCACCTTTGCTTTCTTATGCTACTTTGAATAAGATGTCTTGGAAGGGTCCAAAGGTGTTTCATTGTTAAGACAGTTCAGAGAACTTAAGCAGTTGTGTATATTAGAAAGTGACACCAATTTAATATACAAACTCAAGAGTTTTAATTAATTTTAGTGCATTTTAGGAGTCTTATTGGGTTTGTTCTCCATTTATCCATTTAACCTATTTCTTGTGAACTTGTAGCCCTGGTGATGATTTTATATGTCACAGCTCTGTGGCACTTATTCCTTCAATCCCCAGCATTACACACACACACACACACACACACAAACCCCAGGAGGACCCCAAAACTTTCAATATTAAATATTCAATTATCCATGTTAGCATGATGATCAAATGCATTGCAATGTACGTAGACTTTCAGAAAGACTAAGTATACATGTGTGTTACACAAACACATGCACACATGCATAGGCACCAAAGAGTGGGATTACACACCTAGTTTATGAATGTTATTTTCTACTTCTTCAAACAGGACATTTTTATAGTTATATAATTTCTTTTAAATAATACATCTGGAGACCTTTGCATAGTGACATATCAGAGATTCTCTGTGTGTGGCAGGGGGTGGAGGGAGAGAGAGAGAAAGAGAGAGCGGGAGAATATATATTTTTTGAAAGTCTTTCTACTTCTTAAAATTTATTTTGTCTTTTTGAGACAGAGTCCCTGACTCCAAGTGGCCCAGAACTTGCTATGTAGAGCAGGCTGGCCTTAAACTCACAGATATTCACCTGCCCCTGCCTCCTTAGTGCTGGAATTAAAGGTGTGCACCCCCACACCTGGCTGTCTTTCTGCTTTTATAGCTGTTTATTAATTGTGGAAGCTTATATAGAAGGAATCCCTGTGTCATTCAAAGAAAGTGAGGGCAGCTACTGTGTCACTGAAGCTAGAGAAGGTAGAAAGGTCATGTAGAAGGAGGAGCATACTGTCTGTTATCCTCATCCAGGGAAAGCTGTCTACTTGGGGTGCATATATGTATGGAAGCAGGTTTTTTTTTTAAGTTCCATTACTGTGTTCTTATGATATCTGCCTTTATCTCCACTCAATATACAACGAACAACTTTGTGTATTCTTAAACATTACTAATCCTTTGTTTTATTAGACTATCTAGTATTATCAAAAATTATGAAATAAAATATTGGTACCTAGTACGTAAAAGCCATAAGAAGAAATTTTGAGTCTAATGCCTTTTTGTGCTGTTATTTTTGAGTCTTTTTTACAGGTGTGGTTGGCTTGGAACTCACTGTGAGGACAAGACTGGCCTCCAACTTAGAGATCTGCCTGTCTCTGCCTCTTCAGTGCTGAAATTAAAGGTGTGTACTACCATGTCTGCCTAATGCCTTTTTTGATATTAACTTAAAAATTTTTTCCTCTAGCAATATAAGTCAGTCACATTATGAGAGCCCTGCCCTCTACCACTCACTCATTGACAACAGTAGAGAGATTGTGTGTCTAACTGCTTTTAACCACTGAACATCAATATATTTTGGCCATTTATACTTCTTTCCGTGTGTTTGTATGTGGTTTCATGTTCATATTCTTAGCATAGCTTTACCAAGTTCTTATTTTCCTTTTATCATGGACTTTTAATATTTAAAATAATATGGGATTTCTTTTCTACCCAGTATTTGGTTTCTTTAAAATTTGTTTAAATAGTGATTTAAAAAAGGTGTGTGAATTTTCAGTTTTTAATGTAGCAGTTTTATATAGTGTTGCTTCTTCCTTTGACCTGAAATCTTGCCCTGTATTTTGATATATATCTCCATGTACTTTCTTATATTTCAGGTTTTTCATTTCTATAGTTCAATATTTAGTCCATTTTGTTAAGTGTGTCAAGAAGAGTTCTAAGTTTAAGCAGTTTTGCTTCAAATCCATTTGCCAGTAGTTTTGCCTCCACAAATTACATAAGCCTTCCTTCCCCTCAGAACTGAAATTCTACCTTTATCAGATAATGAATTATTACTTTTGACTTCTCTTCTTTGTTCCTTGAGCTTTCTCTTCCTTTGCCAGTTCTGCATTATTGTAGTTATTATAGCTTCTTAATATGTTTTAATATTTGGTGTTATAGTTCAGGCTGTCCACAGAGCTTTTCTTTTTCAAATATTTCTGGCCTTGTCTTACTTTTATGCTTACAGATGAATTTTTAAGAGTCATTTCATCAAGCTCCAAAACAAATTTTAAGTGCAAATTTTAAGCAGTTTCATTTTTCTTTTCTTTTTGCACTTTTTGCTGTATGCTCAGATTTCACACATGGGTCTTTGCAATTCATTTTACTTTTAAAGTTGATTAATGAAGTAATTTTACATTTAGAAAATTTATTTAAAACAACACTGGATAGAAGCAGTAAAAAGAATTGTACTAATGAGTAGGTTGCTTTACCTAGTGTATGATTAGAGACAAAACACTTCTCAGTTTTCTTTACTTTTTTTTTTTTTTTTAACTTGAACATAGAATTGTGCTGGGACTGCAGTTTGCATAACTCAGCTGACTTATTACCATAATTTTGCATTGTGGTGGTGACTTTCTCATTTTTGAATGGCAGACATGGTCAGAAATAAAAGGGCCAGTTCAATTTTTTTTAAACCAATATACCACATTCTAATAGAATAATATACATTGGTGTCCATGCAATATAATTCACAGAGAATATGCATATTTAACATATTAATTTATAAGCACAAGAAAATAAGCGATAGACTAGGTTTTTCTCTGACATTTCAATGAAAGTATTTTTATAGTAAATTAGGAACATTTATGAGTATCAAAGGTCTCACGGTAAGCATGGTTCACTAGAGCTCACTCTGCTTGTAACCCAGTGATTCTCTAGGGTGCTGCTGAGGCGTCAGATGTGGTTTGTTCATGTGATAAATTGTGCTACTTTGTCATTTTGTTTGAAGTTTTGGATTTGTGTAGTTTTTTTTTTCTCTCTTCTTGGCAGTTGTTAATTTTGTTAACAGCCCAGGATGCTTCACCTTCCCCCTTTTAAAATGGTATTCCCAGTCTACTATAGATTAGTTATCAATTATTAAATTAATAATAAAGCCAGGCACACTTTCTGTTTGGAAACAATCACTTGACCTTTGTTTCCTGAGCATAGTGTCCATTTTGTGAGTTGAATTGCACGTTTCTCATTTCAGGTTTTTGGTTGTAATTTTGTAGACTCAGATTGTCAGTTAAGAGTTTATCTACAAGTCCTTTGGAATGGAATCTTTTCTCAGTAAAATAATATTAGGAGTTCTAGTTAGGTTGCTGGGTTAGTTCATTCCCCCATTTCAAACCCATAAAAATGTGTGACTTAGTATTTATTTTAAGCCCTACCTACTTAGTATTCATACCAGTTGCAAGGCCTCTGGCAAAGACGGGATATGGGGAAGCTCGAGAAGAGCTGGAGGGTCTGTCATGGCAGTAATAAAGTTAGGGAGAGAAGAACAATTAGAAATGTGTTTATCGTGGCCCAGGTTATACAGGACTCAGCTGAGGAGATGTGGCATAAGTTTTCTAGAGCAGTGCTCTGCTGCTGGGCACAGGACTGGGAACTAAAGGTGATTGTGTTGATTTAGGAATCTGAAGGACAAGAAGTTATTAAAGTTGCACATATTGGAGATTCTGATAGATGGGAAATACAGTGGAGTTGATTATCTTGGAGGCAGATATGGGAGAAAAAAAGGATAGGAAGTTGTAGCATGGTATGAAATACGCACCTGAGCAGTGCTTGCAGAGGTCAGACAGGCAGTCTGGCCAGGCTCTCTGGGTCTTCTCTCACTCTCTCTTCATGCTGATTGATTCTGTGTTTTTGACACCTTGTAATGTTCCTAGTAAAGACCTCAGTTTTGCTTTTTTATGACGACGTATTTGTCCATCACTAGTCCCCCAGTTACAGGACTTCAACGTTTTTGTTCCTAATTTGCTCTACCTTACATCTAGTAAGTGCTGAATTTTACAGATTGAGAGGCAAGTTGTGATTCTGCCAAGTAGTGTCTTTAGGAGGACAACTTTTTTGGGGGGTGGCAACAGTGGAGATCTTAAGGTTGTAGAACAGAAGAGATAGGGTGAATAGGAGCCTGGGCAGTCCTGCTGTGTGTGTCTATACCAGAAGGGCTAATGACTGTTTTATTTTGGTTATCCTCTGAGTTTTTATTGTTGTTTTAAGGCTTTGAAGATTTTTTTTAGTGTATTATTATTTTAATGTTTTTGTGTGTGAGTATATTGCCTGCATGTGTGTAAGTGCACCAATGTTGTGCAATGCCTGTGGAGGTCAGAAGAAGAGGGCATCAGATCCACTGGAACTGGAGTTTTAAGATGTTTGTTATCCACCATGTAGGTGCTGGGTATTGAACCCAGCTCCTCTGCAAGAACATTCAGTGCTCTTAACTGCTGAGCCATATCTTCAACCTGGCTTTGAACATTTTTATATTATATCTTAGGCATTTTTTTATTCTTTGTTTCCTTACTAACTTTAGAAATAAACTTTAACCATCTCCACTATTCTCTTAGTACATTGACTAGTTTGCATCATATCTCTATGAAAGTACTTTTAGGTACAACATTCTATGAGGAAGAAGAGTATAGTGACATCTCACAGGACGCTACTAGTTTTAAAAGTCTCTGAAACTTTTCTTACAAAATGCAAATAATATTCATCTCTAAGGTTCTTTTTGGGATATAAACCATTTACAAAGGAGATAGGTAGGTAGGTGTTCAGCAGAACTCAATGTAAATGTCTGTAACCTTTTAAATTAGACTTTATACATAGTGTTGAAATTTCATCATTTTTTTTCTTTTTTTTGCAAGGATCTATCTGGTATTCATGTATTGAAAAACAAGCAAATCTGTTTGAGGAGTATCAGTCATTTTGAGTATCTTTAGAACTTGGTTAGGCTAGTCATTTTATTTATTCATCGAGGACACCAAAGAGCAGAAAAGGGTTGGTAAGGCCTAGGCTGGGTAGTTGGTTAGTTATGGATTCAGGACTCAATCTCTGGTCTTGTGAATATCAACCTGCTGTACCTTTTTCAAGTCTCTGCTATAAATTAGTGTTAATTTGATTATTTTTTTTTTATTTCTCAGGTTTTAAACCATCAGCATTTATTTCATTTTGTATTCTACTTTTACATTTGAGATGATACTACAATATTGAACTCTAAAGTGATGGAGTGGTGTATTCCACTTGAAGCATTTTCATTAATTCAAAGCATAATCTTTTATGTGCTTTAAGTTCTGTGATCAGCTATTATAAACTGCTCTGAAATTTTCATTCACTTAGACATTGCTGGGATGTCTTCAATTAGAACTTGACATGTAGCTGATGAAAAAGTCCTTATCCTTAAAGCTATTGTTGCTTTCATGTTTCATAAACTTTCTTTAAAAGCCACAGTGATGTAATTATGATCACTTTTCAGCAGCCAGACATTATTTTTATAAGTTATTCTTCACTTTGAAGTTAGTCTCCCTCTCCTCGCCGCCTTGTTTTACCCCTCTCATTTAAACTCTTAGCATTTAATCAAAAGTAATGCAACTATGTGGAGCCAGTTTTTGTGAACTCTTTGCTATTGGTCTTGTATGAGATGAGTAGTTTGAGCCAGAATGTAAAGTTACTCAGTTTCTTGCTGTCTTTGAGATAGCTTTCCTGTGATTAGATAAAATGTGGTATGCATTAAAATCAGCTAATGATGTTGGTGCAAGTCAGTTCCTTTCTATTTCATTGCAGTTTTGTAACAAGTGGTTCTTTGACTCATGTCTGTTGGAAGATAACATTTGTTCTAGAGTATTTTTGTATACCAATGCTTTCTGTTTATTCATTCTAAAAATCCTTTTGCTGTCTGCTGTGGAACAGACAGGACTGACTGCCTTGGGCTCTGGAGATACAGCTGTGACTGTAGCAGACAGGGTACTTAGTCTTGTGGACCCCATTCCCCATTAACCCCACTTTTGTGCAAAATGTATTCTTTTTTTTTTTGGTCTTTTTGAGACAGGGTCTCCCTGTGGGCCCAGCTGTCATGGAATTCACTCTGTAGACCAGACTGGCCTTGAACTCACAAAGATCCGCCTGCCTCTGCCTCCCAAGTGCTAGGACTAAAGGCGTGCCCACAACACCCAGCGCTGCAAACTGTATTCTTGAAGTTTGTAATGTCCACTAAGTCCTTGACTTAATTTTATCTACTTTGACGTTGTGGTGGCTCTATTACTTTTGATTACAGTTTTGTCTCAAGACATTTTTTTCTATGACATACAAAACCTTTGAAAACAGATGGTATTTAAGTTGCCTCCTAGTTTTATTTGAAATCAGTTTGTGTGAAGCAAGGATCTTTTTGTTTAGAAGGAGAAACAGAAGGAATTCACTTCCAGTAAGAGAATAGTGAGAACATGAACTGATCGAGAAGTGGATGGAAGAGTGTGAGAAACAGTTGTTTTTTGCTTTCCTTATTTATATTACTGATGGATGGCCCATTTGTCAGACTTCAGAGTAGTTCTGCTTATATGGAAATTCTAGAATTTTAGTGACTAAACATAAAGATTGTCAAACTAGCTGGGTGTGGTGGCGCAGAACTTTAATCCCAGCACTCAGTTTACATAGCTTAGTCAGGACTACACAGTGAGACCCTATCTCTATACCCTGACCCCCCACTGTCCAATAAAAAAGCCCATGGCATAAAAACATCATCTAATGTAATTTTCCAAAAACTTGAGTGTGTATAACCTGTATGAAAAATATAGACATTTAATGTGTTTGGAATAGTAATATTTTGTTTATCAGTGCCATTTTGTAGCACATTGCTTTTAGTGGTTTTTTTGTTTGTTTGTTTTTGTCTTTTTGAGACTGGGTCTCCCTGTAGCCCCAGCTGTCCTGGAACTATATAGACCACGCTGGCCTTGAACTCACAGAGATCTGCCTGCCTCTGCTTCCCGAGTGCTAGGATTGAAGGCATGTGCCACCATACCTGCTTGCTTTTAGTTTTTTATGGGGTAGTGAGATGAAAGAAGTTAATGAAAAGGATCCTAATGTAATCTTATTTGAGTTAAGTTTGGTACAAAGTCTTTAACTTTGTTTTCATGGCTTTGATTAAAAAAAGATGTCAGGCTTCCACTTGAATGAATAATCCCATAGGACTATGTTTTTTCCCCTCCCTCCCTCTTTCCCTCCCTCCCTCTTTCCCTCCCCCACTTTTCTCACCTTCCTTCCTCCCTCTCTCCCTTCCTCCCTCCCTCAAACCTTTCTTTTTTGTGTTTGTTTTGAGACCGGGTCTCACTATAGCCCTGGATGGCCTGAAACTCGCCTTGCAGACCAGTTTGGCCTTGAACACACAGAGATCCACCTGCCTCTGCTTCTCCCTCTTGATTGTTTTTTTCGCTTGAATTTTTTTCTGCCACATACATTCTTCTTTGCATTTATAGACAGACACTAAAGTTGCTAGAATTGAAAAATGTATGGAAAGTAAACCTTATTTATGTTTATTAACCCATTAAAATATTAAGGGTTTTACTTTCATGGTCAGGTGTCAGGAGAGGACATTGAATCCCCTGGAACTGGAGTTATGGACAATTGTTAGCTGCCATGTGGGTGCTGGGAATCGAACCCAATTCCTCTGCAAGAACATCTAGTGCTCTTAACTGGTGAGCTATCTCTTCAGCCCCTGAGTGCCACTCTTTTTCAAAAGATTATGATTATTGGAATGCAGTTTTAAATATGCAAATAGAAAGTTTTAGGATGTGAAAAAAAAGTGGAAAGCTTTGTTTTTGCCAAACTTATTGTCTTACCTAAAATGACGTAAGCCTATTCCTTTTGGATTCATTTTCTTTCATTGTTATTTATTTTGAAGTATTTCATTTGTGCACATCTACCACCAAAAGTTTGTAAATATAAATGTAGAAGAACTTTAGTTTTTTTCCTTTTTTTGGTATTTTTGAGGCAGGGTCTCCCTTTTAGTATCAGCTGTCCTGGAGCTAGCTCTGTAGACCAGGCTGGCCTTGAACTCACAGAGATCTGCCTGCCTCTGCCTCCCGAGTGCTGGGATTAAAGGCACGGGCCACCACACCCAGCTGAATGTAGAAGAACTTTAAATGTGTTATCTGAGAAAACATAGAAACATATCATAAAAAGAAATAGAGACAACATTCAGTAATAGATATAAATAAACCAATCAAATAGAACTTATCTAAAAATGCAATTCTTCATTGTAGGTTAATTTATTATATATTGCTTCTAAGTTGTTGAGTGCTTATTCAGTTTAGATATTAGCCAAATATTACATTATCTAGGTAAGTGGTAAATAATTATTCAGTATTAGCTTCTTCCTTTGATAGTGAACTCAAATTTTGTGAGATTTTTATTGAACAACGTGTCTTCTTAAAAAATTAAGAATAAGTATGCCTACCACTTCTCCTCCTTTCCAAACAAAAGAGTTATTTTAAAAGTATTTTTCCATTTTTTTTCTTACAGGGTATCTTTTTTGAATTTTTTTTTATGTGTCTGAGTGTATTACCTATATGTATGTAAGTTCACCTAGAATATGCAATCCCTGTGGAGGACAGAAAAGGTATTGGATTACCTGAAACTGGGGTTACAGACAGTTGTTAACCACCATGTGGGTGCTGGGAGTCAAACCCTGGTCCTCTGAAAGAGCAGTCAGTGCTCTTAACCATTGAGCTGTCTCTTCAGTCTCACTTTGTATTTCTTTAGTGTGTGGTTTTTTTTTTTCCCCATCTATAACAGATAGGGATCTACCAAGTTTGTTTTCCAAGTCTTTTTACTTTTTTTTTTTTTTTTAGTGTTTTGAGATAGAGTCTCCTTGTAGTCCTAGATGACCTGGAACTCACTGTGTAGACCTGGCTGGCCTCTGCCTCTGGAGTGCTGGGATTATTTACGTTTTAAGAATTAAAGAGTTAGCAGGGTGTGGTGCGCACGCCTTTAACCTAGCACTTGGGAGGCAGGGGCAGGAGTATCTTTGTGAGTTCAAGGCCAGCCTTGTCTACAGAGTGAGTTCCAGGACAGCTGGGGCTACAGGGAGACCCTGTCTCGAAAAGACCAAAAAAAAAAAAAAAAAGAATTAAAGAAGTATTTATTATTTCATTTTATATGTGTGCGTGTATTGCCTGCATGTATATGTAAGTGCACTCTTACTGTGTAATCTCCATGGAGAACAGAAGGCATAGGATCCCCTGGAACTGAAGTTATGCACAGTTGATAGCTGCCATGTGGGTGCTGGAATTCAAACCAGGGTCCTTGGCAAGAAGAGCCATTGCTCTTATCATCTCAGCTATTTCTCCATCCCCCCGCCCCCACCCCCTGTTTTTACTTTTTATTTAAACAATTGTAATTCATCCACCCAACCACTCATTCATTCAAGATTTTTTTTTTTTTTAACTATTTATGGGACTGGAGAGACAGTTCCAGGGGATCTGAAACCTCTTTCAACCTCCATGGGCATGGCACAACACTGGTGCACTTACCTACATGCAGGCAATACACTCCCACACATAAAAATAAAATATTTTAAACTCCACTTTGTGATGATAGCTACAGGACTGTTCAAGAGAGAGTGGCTTTCTTCGTATGGTCTCAGTGCTGCTTCCAGTTCACTAGGCTTCTGTCAAGATCCATCTCATTTGTTTGCCTTCTCATAGCATATCAGAGATGAATGGATTTTGCAGTTTAGTTCTCCTAGAGTCGCCAATCTAGTTAAGTTAAATATGCTTACATACACATGTGAGTAGAGTGCAAATCTTGCATAGATAGCAATTAAGACAGAACAATAAGTGATAGATGGACCCAAAGATGTGAAGAAGGGTTGTAATGTTCTCCTGTAGGAATACAGAGGTGTGTAGGAGGGTTTTCAAATTGAAGGATGAAATCTCATAAAAATAATGCTGTTTTATCTCTTTCTTTAAGGGTGGGTAACATTTAACCCTGAGGAAATTTGGGAGAAGAGTGACAATGAGGACAGGTGAAGAGCACTGCAAGAGAGCGCACATGTCAGGAACCCTGAGTAGGAGTGAGGCTCAGAGGGCCCAATGTGTCTGAAGGGAAATTTGGTTGCAGAGAATACTGATAAAATTGGAGATGGCACAACATGGCAACTTCAAATGGATGACTAGGAAGTTTAATATAGGCCTAGGAGACTTTCAGAGGTGTTTTTTTTTTTTAATTTTTTATTTTATTTTATTTATTTCTGTATGTGTATAAATGTACTGTCTGCATGCAAGTTTGTGCACCCGTGTCGTGCAATGCCATGGAGGTCAGAAGAGGGCGTCGGATTCCCCTGGAACTGGAGTTCTCCTGGACCTGGAGTTTCAGACGGTTCTCGGCCGCCATGTGGGTGCTGGGGATTGAACCTGGGTCCTCTGTAAGAGCGGTCGGCGCTCTTAACCACTAGGCTATCTCTCCAGCCCCTCAGAGGTGTTTTACAACTTGAAGTATATTGATACTAATATGCATTGATACTGGTTAAGGAGAATTGAGAAAAGAGCACCATGGCAGTGGACTGGCTGGGGAGGAATTACTCAAGTCCATGTGCGAAACAGTGACACTGTATACAAGTATAGCAGACACTGCACAGGGAGGGGTTAGCTTGCTAGGTTTTAGGGACTGATGAGATTAGTAAGCCAGGGTCAGAGATGATTTGAAAGTCTCAATCATAAAGGAATGGGAGGCTTAATGGTATTAGATTGAACAATGAATTTAATCATTTGTATCTTAGTTTATTCCAAAAAAGCTTTGAGGCATCTATGACAATTGTTTATAATATAGCAGGACTGGGAAGGGGTTAAAAATGAAGCTACAGAGTAGTAGAGATAGATTCTTAATCCAAATAAAGGTGTAGAGATGTGTATTGATGAAGTCCCTCATTGATTGTTAAGATAGATGGGACAAAAAGTTTTATTATTACTACCACAGCAAATAGCAAAAGTATGTCATTGTATACTCAAAACAAACTAGTTGTCCACTAACTAACATGTACTAGGTTTTAGGAGTATTGAAATTTTTGGTGGTGAGGCCTAAAAATTGTTTTTCCCATAGAGGCCTGTGAGGATACCTTACGATGTAGTCAGCAGTATCCTTAAATATGTCTATAGTGGATATAAAAATCTAAGAGTTTGGTTGAATCTATAACATTTTTTTTACTTCAAGCTGGGTAAACACCACTATTAAGTAAAAACACATTTATTTATTTTTAAAGAGGCTAATGGAAAGTCTGATCTTAAAATTGATGGTTTCTAATATGCTCACTGTAACTGTAGGACTTTCATCCTGTCTTCCAGATCTTCATCCCTTCACTCTGTTTTTCAGAGCAGCTTTCCCTTTATCTCTTTTTTTTTTGGTCTTTTCGAGACAGGGTCTCCCTGTAGCCCCACCTGACCTGGAACTCACTCTGTAGACCAGGCTGGCCTTGAGCTCACAAAGATCCGCCTGCCTCTGCCTCCCAAGTGCTAGGATTAAAGGTGTTCCCTTTATCCCTTTTGAAGATGGGGCATGGACGTACATTTTAAAACTTGCCTTGAAGTCAGGTGTGGTGGCGCATGCCTTTAGTTCCAGCACTTGGGAGGAGAGGCAGGTGGATCTGTGCGAGTTCAAGGCCAGCTTTGTCTACATAGGGAGTTCCAGAGCAGCTGAAGCTACAGGGAGACCCTGTCACAAACAAACAAGCAAAAAACTTGGCTTGAACAGCATTCTATAGACTACTGACACTCAGCCATGGTTCCAAAGTGGAGTTCACAAAAAGTTTTTGAGATGTTTATTAATATGTATTTTATAACTTAACATTTTTAGTTTCATGAATAACAAAATGAATAATGCTAGGTCAGTATCATTAATTATATATAAATATGTTTTTTGACATATGATCAGTACTTTTTGGTGATAAGGGTACATGATAAAGATCTTTCTCACTGAACTTGAAGAACGGATTGAGTAATTTTCAGATGATTTTAAATAACATTATTTCATAAAGTCAAGCCTTTAAAACTAGTTGGTCTATGAAAGGTTTCAAAGGTTCATGTTTTGATAAAAAATTTGATCACCCCACATCTTGCACTGCCCCTTAAAGGCACCAAGCATACTCTTTTACAGTTATGTGAATAGAAGTTTGAGGTTTTTTTTAATTTAATTTAATTAATTAATTAATTTATTTATTTAATTTTATTTATTTTTTTGTATGTGTATGAATGTACTGTCTGCATGTAGGTCTGTGCACCCGTGTCATGCAATACCGCGGAGGTCAGAAGAGGGTCTCAGATTCCCCTGGAACTGGAGTTCTCCTGGAATTGGAGTTACAGACGGTTCTCAGCCACCATGTGGGTGCTGGGGATCGAACCCGGGTCCTCTGCAAGAGCAGTCGGTGCTCTTAACTGCTAGGCTATCTCTCCAGCCCCGAGTTTCTTAATAGTACTGGATTGTAACTTACATTTAATGTACATTCAGTATGCCTGAGATTTTGCTAAGTGCTTTGACAGTGTATCCATGTGAGGCAGGGTAAGAAAATGGCTAGTTTTTCTCTGTTTATGTTCTGTGGAACATTTCCATGTACAGCTTTTTTTGGTCAAATGTATTCTTAGGTTTGGATTCAACTAGGTTCTGTGGAGATGTTTTTAAACCTATAAGAATAAAGCTTGATGTTAGAGAATAGTACATGGCAAGTAATGAATTGTCCTGCTTATAGTTGGAAAACTTTTTAGGGTCATGTGTCTTCTATTTGATTCACTGTCGCCCTTGTCTTGCTGTTAGTCTGGGCTTATTTCAGTATTTCTGCCTTCCTCCTTCATTCAGAGTATTCTTCTCCCAAAGACAGGCTCATCTTTCATATTCAGGAACTCTTTCCCTTAAGCCTTCCTAGTCAAGACTTAAGTACTGGTTTATTCATATCTTCTTTTTTTTTTAATTTTTAAAATTTTATCTTAATTTTTAATGGATTTTGAGTTTGTGGTAAGCATTATTTTCTATGTAGGCTTTTAATGGTTCTTGATCTATATTATAAATCAACTAAATGCCTAATTGATTACTTCAGTATTCTGGGTGATATTCAAAGGGAAACCTCCAGCTTAGGAGGTAAGGGAATACTTACTGGGCATGAATGAAAAGCATGTTCAGATGGGCATGAATGAGCAACAAAGTGTATTTGCAGTTAAGGACAAATTTGCTTTAAGGAGAGAGAGAAAGCATAAGCATAGGTCAGGTAGAGTGCGGGTCAAGTGAATGGGGGAGCTTCTAAGTATATAAGAAGTAAACCTTCCGAATTCTGCTTAGAGCAGTCTGAAGTTAGCTGTCTGCCCCATCAGTGTCCAACTCTTCTTATTGTCTCTGTTTCATATGACCTTTACATTATTGAAGGACATTTGGATTACTCTTTAGCTTGACAGTTTCTCATATTTACATGAATTTTTTTTGTGTCATATTCATTCGGTAGTGATGGAAGGGGAGTGGGAAGAGGCACCTATAGTTGAGCATCTTTTTCCCAATAAACAAGTGGTGTAAATTATCAGAAGGGAGCTAATGCAGAGTAGAAGTCCGTGTGTCCATCAGCCTGAGACCTCTGCTGGCCAAGAATCTAGAACAAGTCCCAGAGGTATCATTCGTGAGCATCTAAAAGACACTAGGAGCAAAATGATTTTACTCAAAAGTAGCTATATCTCACAAACTTTTAGGTTGTCACAGCTGCTAGATAATGTTACAGGAACATGGGACAGATAGTGTGTTTTAAACTTGACTGCATGTCAAAGGCCTTCTTCCTGGAATCTTTCTTTGCACAGTGTCTTTTGATAGGTGAAATGTGACCATTATTATTCTAGTTTACAGAGAAGTAAAAATTCTAGTTTAAGAGAAGTATAAATTCTTGATGTTCAGTTTAAGAGTTTAATTTTTAATTCTTTTTTTTTTTTTTTTTTTTTTTTTTTTTTGACAGGGTAATTTTTAATTCTTAAATGACATTATTAGTCATATGAAGGGGGTGTAAACACCCAGTAAGTCTTTATTGTAATGATTAAAAACTCAAATGCCTTGAAACTCACTTTCCGATCAAACCTAAACTAAACTTTTTCCTTCATATTCTTATTCTTGATTGCTTTGATTCTCTGATCAGTGTTACTTAAATGGACTCAAATAATCGGGAGACACAGAAATTATCTCTTGTTTTTGCGTTTTGTCAAAGTTTTATAACCTTAGAGTGATTCTGCTTCTGAGAACTAATGCTCTTAGAGAAGAAATGCAGGACTAAGCTGCTTCATCAAGGTCTCCTGTGATACTGTACATTGTGGTTAAGAGTTAAAGGCCTGTGTTGGACTTTCAGCTCTTGGTGTGTGACCTTGGGCAGGTTTCATTACCTCATTCTGTTTCCTCATCTGTCAATAATCATGCTACCCCTTTCATATAAGAGAGTTGTGAGAATGAAAAGAAACAATGTTTACAAAGGGTTTAGCACAGTACCTGGCCCAGTAAACACTCAACCCAGCAAAGTTAACAGATAAACAAAGTACAGTTTCAACTGACAATGTAATCATGCTCTATAAAAATCATAGGCTATATTAGGCATTTAGGGTTTTCAAAACATCTTAACATGAGCCTCGCTAAATAAATCTAAAGTTTAAAATATAAGCTTTCGAATGTATTGATTTTGAAAACTACTGGAGAAATAATATCAACATTTTTCATCTGTTCATCTTATGAAATTGTGCATCTTTCTTTATTAGTATGCTTATTAAACACTGAATCATGGAGTAACAATCTCTGTTAGGAAAAAGAGGAGAGAAAGGAACTGTAATGTTTTATTTCTTATAAGCAAACTAGTGTTTTTCTTTGGGGGATAGTTTGCAATGAATGGTTTTTATATTCATCTTATCTTTAGAGTATTTCTGAACATATTCAAAGTTAGGTACCCAGTGGCATTCACATTTGGCTAATGGGGAGCTGTGCTTCAGAAAGTTCCCTAGGCTTACTTTTTCCTACCTCGCTTCTCTGCAAGATCTGCTCCTCATGCATTTTTGCTGATAAAACGGATTTGGGCACCATTGGACTATAACAAGTGAAGAGACCTTTGAAAACATTTTAATGGAGCACACTTTATAATTAAAAAAATTATTATGGTGGATCAATAAGGCCACTTGATTTACCTCGCAAGGTATTTGTGGTAAATACCCTTAACAAAAATTTGTAAGCTAATTATGTCTTCTTGGAATAACTGCTGATTAGAGTATAGAGTGATTACATTTCCTTACTATGATTTTTTTCATTTAAGTTCAAGATGATCTTTTTTAAAAAAGCATTATCTGAAGCAGACCATTAAGCAGGTAAATATTCTTACATTGAAGTTTTATTCTTACATTATCATATGTCCCTGTTTTGTGCTACCTTGCTTAGTGTGTGTTTCATGAGATAAACAGTGGTGAGCCCCTAGAGTGACTCTAGGGCTAGGGCAAGGCAAACACAATAGCTAGGCTTCAGTATCTTCGGAAGCTTGCATTCTAAGTGCTGTGGAAGGGGGACTTCCTTAACTTTTCACCCGAAATGCTTCCTGTGTCCCACTGTAGCCCCAGCTCCACTTCAGAGAAGTAGGCTGCATATAAGTTATTTTGATTTTTAGTTTAGCGTAATCTCATCCATGCTTGGATATTTTATAAAAAAAAATTGATGGCAATATGAAAATAATGTAGTTGAAGTCAAATTAGATTACCCAGGATAAAAATAAGGTAATTATTAGAAAAAGAAAGAGCATTCTACATTTATTCTTGCATGCTCGGTAACTGTTAGAATTTCAGAAATTCCTATTCGGTAGACTCTTGTCTGTCATTGAAATATGCTGGGTGGTTTGACCTAGAGGCAGCTACCTGAAATCCATGCTCTGGTAGCTGTCAATGGGTTTCTTAGTTGGAGGTACAGACCTGCCAGCTCTGAATTTCAAGTCACAGATGTTCACTGAGGTAGCAAACAGTGACTCTAGCTTTATTATATTTTATTAATTTAGAATTCTCTGAGAATTTGGCTGTGATGTGTGTGTGTGTGTGTATGTATGTATGTATGTGTATGTGTGTGTTTATGTGGATGTGGGTGTGTGTGCACTACATCTGGAAATGCTCAGAAGTTGTTTGGATTTTTAAGAGAACAGTCTACAGTGAAAGTGGAGCTCTTTCAGAGGTGAGGTTCAAGTTAACGAGTGATGGACCATAATGCAAGGAGGCACAATGTTGTGAATTATTGTTTGGCAAATGTACCTAATGGAAGCATTAGTTGTTGTAGCCATTTATGAAGTACCATGTGCAGAAAGCTAAAGAGATGGGCTACATAGAACTTGCTCTGTAAACTCTCAGAATGTAAACTGGAGTACAACTTTTAGTTTATTCAATATTGACTGAATTCTTTGTTTTAATTTGATATGTTAGTTGTTTCCATGATTAATGTGTAATTAGAGAGTGAAAAGAGCATTTAGAATTTGTTAAATTTGTAGATCTGGTATCATTGTCAAGATAGGAGTTTTCTTTCTTAAAGTTAGAATTTATTTAAATGCACTTTCTCATCTCTAAAATAAATTTTTATTTCTAATAAAATGTGCCAAAGTAAGTTTTCCCAAGTAGAATTATTCAGTATTTAGGACTACTGATAATGTTTAAAATAAAAATAAACCCATAATAACCGAGAGTAAAGGGTGAAGGGTGTCCAGGTTTGTGTTTAGCGCTCTTTTTCATGAGTTTTCAGAAGTGTATCATATTATAAATACATTAAAAATGTTTTGCTCTGAGGATATGTAGCATTCCTATAAAGGTTAAATCAATAAAAATGATTTGGACACATTCCTTAGCATGGCTAGAACAGGTAGCCCGTTGTTTTAGGTACCCCTGAGCTTCTGGGGCAGATCATTATGGCATAGCAAAAGAACTTACTGAACTTGCTTTCTCTGTGTAGATGCATCAGTTTTAGAAAAAACAAACAAACAAAAAAAAAAAAACAAAAAAAAACAAGGTTTCTTAGCCTCCTAGAAATGCACACTTTTAAAGCAGGCTTGTATGTGTTAACTTAATTATGCCTTTTAAATGCAGTTAGAATTTCAGAGCTTTTTTGTTTCTTCAAATGCCGAAGATACACCACAATTGATAAGGAGAAGGTATGTACAGGAAAAGGCAAAGGGCAAACCTTTCACAAGAATTTAGCAGGAACTGTAGTTTTTTGATTAAAGGAATTATCACACATTATAATGGCAAACTTAGGCATTAAATACGTCTCTTCAGTCTTACCAGTTTAGTAGAAAATTCTGTGGCCACTGGTTTATTCTGTTCAAATTTAAGCTTGTTTTTGAACTGCTTAAATGAACTTTTATTTTAAAAGCATATGCATATTTCTTATGTTCAAATTGGCTTATTATTGCTAAATAATTCTATATGCTAGCTCATATTTTATTTCAGATGCTTTGAGCATATAAGTTTTCAGATCACATTTTCTTTGAAGCTACTTTTCAAAAAATATCTGTCAATTTGTGGTAATGAGTAAGGCCTTTTTTTTTTTTTTTCCTTAAAGGTTCCTTTGAAGAAAGCATTGATAGTAGTAGGCATTTTTGTATTAAAAAAGGGATTGAATACAAGTATAAAAAAACAAAATCTGAATTACATATATTAGTGAGATTTTGTTACAGAAAAATCTCTTCCTATCTTTTTGTTACGTGTAAGATATAATTTCTTTGTAAATAAACACTTTGGAAAAATACTGTGTTGTGTTATTTGTTGGAGCATATGATTTAATTTCATAGCCAAGAAAATGGGTTGAAAACCTCCCAGTAAGAATTTTTCATCCATATGAGAGATTTAACCATGTAAATGTAATTTGTAAATTAAGCCAAAAATTTTGCTCTGTTTAAAAATTTCTGATGGGTAAGAATGTTTATAAAAATAATAAGAGACTAGTAATCAGCAGTTGCTTTTAATTTTCTTTCTAGGTACTTGTGAGTGATAATTAAAACTCGTCACTGCATGCATTTTTTTTCCCTTAAATGTGGCACACTAAAATTTTTTGTAATGTGCTTTCTCATGCTGTAAGGGAAACACATTCAAGTCTTTATTACAGAATCAATAGTATAGTTCTTCTAACAGTACTTATTGTTCTTACCTAGTTTAGATAATAAGAAATTAAAAAGAGGTGGATTCTAGTAGTTTTCTTCCTGAATTATAGAGACAGACACAGTGTTATTAAGTGTGTGCATATATGTGTGCTTAGTTTTAACAAGTGTGAGACTATAAAGAATTCTATTTCTTGATTCTAAATTGGATTGAGAAATGATGTATGGAAAAAGTTTAATAACAACAAACAATATATTAAAAAGAGAATTCTATTTCAATTTTGGAGTTTAATAAACTCCAGAGTGTGAAGAAGTTTCTGATGTGGATTAAAAATCAAAGGTTGGATTATACTGCAGTTCATACTTATGTGCTGTAATACATCTGCTTTTTAAAATACCTGCCTAATTGACTTTCTTCTTAAATATTTTCCCTTATGTGTCTGATATTTGTTAGAGTAAGCAGTTTTCATGCATTTTTTTAAGAACCGAGTTACCTAAAATCACAAATTTCATGTCAGTAAAACTTTAGTTTTCTAGGTTATCTTTTGTAATCAGTTATCTAATGTTGGGCTACAACTCCTTGATGGGAATTTCTCATTGACTTCTCATCCTGTCCTGAGTGTTCGGGTCTTTAGTTTGAAATGCTGATGTGTACTTTCTTTTCTTTTTTTCTTTTGTGTTGTGCTAGAGAGTAAACTCAGGGTCTTGAACATGCTAGGGAAGGGCTCTGTCCCCAGCCCTGACTACTTTTATAGGTATAAGTTTTCTAGAAAACTGATTTGTGTAATGTGGATTATCATCATGGAGTTTTCTTTCTGTGATATTCCACTGTTGTATATAACTATAGTATGACAGAATTATGTGAAATAAAGTAAGAATTATTTTTTCCAAAAGATACTTTTTAAGCTGTACTTGGATAAAAATCTTGTAATGAAGTTATTACTACTTAAGAGAGTCTATACCTTTTTTCTTTTTGATATTCATTCATCTGTCTTCTAGGATCTAGTTATAGTGATACAGCAGTAAGTTGAAACAATTGTATAATGTACATTAGTATATAATAAAGTATAAATGTAAATCTTTGTATCGCCTTTAAAGTGCATTCATACTGTTTAGACTCATTGAAATATTTTAAAATTATCTGGGAGAAATAATGATACATTTCCCTTAAAGATTATATTGGGGATTCAGTCTTAAGTTGTGAAGTTCGGTACAGAACTTTGAAAATTGCAATTATTATAGAAAAATATCAGGAATTAAAAACCAAGTGCTTTAATTATTTACCCATAATACATGTGCAGTGTGTAAAGAGATAGAAGATATCCTATTTGTCTCTAAGCAAAATACAGCCATAAATAGGAATCTTGTTAGCAGACTAATAACTGTCATATTTGCTTGTGTGCAGTGACTAGTTTTACTGATGTCAGCTGGTAATTATTGTTATTTGGGTTTATAACTAGAAAATGATGTCTTTGGGTTTATAAGCATAGTATTGATTTTTTTAATCACATGTTTCTTAGTAGCTGGCTAATCTCTGTAACTGGTTTTACATATTGACATTTCTCTGGCAGTGTACAAAGTATTGTCAGTTTAAAAAATAATTATTTTTCAGGAGGTACAGCAGTAGCTCAGTTAAATAATTTATAATAGCTTTTTGGTCTGTAATTATTGTTCCAAGTTTTGTAGTCACTGGTATATACCCATATATGTATGCTACATGTAAAAATTTTAAGTATGACTGATAGCCAAAAGGAATTAAATTTGAACATATATGCCAAGTATTTTGTTTCTGTATAAAAATATGTCCACATCCATGTAAAGTTTTGTGGAATACCACAACATCGATTATTGTAATTTTTACAAAGAAAGACTATGTATGTATATGTTTTTAAAACTTTATTGATAATTGTTATTTGGTTTTGGCTAGCATTTTTCCCTTTGTTTATTTTTTGCTTTTATTGAACCACAAAGTAATTTTGTTGTGAGACAGCTGACCATAATAAATACGTAAATAATGGTCTGGCACACTCAGGGTTCCTGTAATTTTAAGGAGACCTATAAATGTGTATTTAAGTTCTTGGAGTTTTAACTTAATCTTTTATGTAAATATATGTTTATAGTTGATGGTATAATGACTCCAATAGACATAATTCATGTAAAAAAGTTAATGTAACTGAAAAGTATAATATTAATTTATTTGACTTTGCAGTAAAAAATTATTTGTATTGCAAAGAATGTTTAGATCTACCTTGTTAATAATGTCACTCATTTAATGAATGAAACTCCCATTTATTATTTCTGAGGAAAAGTGCCAGTAGGAATTAGTGGTGATGACAAAGTCTTTAAATTGGTTTTCATGATGAACTTAAATTTTTACATTTTTAAAAATAGTATCACTGTTGTAAATTTTCTAACATCAATGTAATAATTTTTAATAACCTTAAACATTATGGAAAATTGTGTTTACTTCATATCTATATGTCGATAAATTATTTCCCTTGTAAGCAATAGACTTGTGAGAAAAAATAAAGTAAACCAACATTTATCATGGATTTATTTAGAGAAGAAACCATCACACTTGGTTTGAGTTTAGTTAATTGGATATATATTGGTTTTAAACATTTTTCTTATTACATTTTGTGTTGCTCAGGATTGAACCCTTGAATTTGTACATGTGAGGCAGATACTGTATTACTGAGCTCTACCCCAGACCCTATTTATTGGATTTTTTGTATACTAATAATAATTCAGAACATTTATGGGAAGAGAATAGCACATTTAACCCATTTTTCTTGCAGTGCAAATATTAAGTACTTCTGTAGCAATTAGCCTTTTTTAGGACTTTTAAAAAATTTGATAGCCCATCTCATTTGGAAACATTGTAGTAATTGGTACAGTTTCTTTCTTAGTGGAAGAAGACATGTTTATGGAAAAAAGAGGCTTTAGAATTAACTCTTGCTCAATAATAGCTAGAATTCAAAATGTTTCACAGAGTGTTTCTTATATCTATTCATCAGTGTTCTTAACAGTGCTATGAGGGGGAAGAAATTCCCAAGAATGCTACATAAGCTGATGATATTGTATGCAGTGTAATAATGATGCATTTAATCTTCAGTTGCTATACAAGTTTAAAAAAAGTCATGTGGGGGATCTACGGTTTATATTATTTAAATTTTTTTTGTTGTTGAATGAACAAAAGTTTGTGGTTAACTGTGATTAACATCTTAAGGAAACTCCTTTAAAATAAGGTGTAGTTTAGTCATTTTATTTGGATTATAACACATTTAGCAAACCTAATATTCAGTGAATACCATCATCATTTTGAAATGTCAAGACCTTATGTTAAGATGTAAGATATCATTTGTAAAATTTCATAAAGATTCATTTTAAATTATTAAACATTTCAAGTTTGTGCAGCTTTTTCACACCCTTGAGATAATCAGAATATTTTCCTCTTTAGAAAATATCAAGTATTAGAGTTTATTATTATCTTTAATGTAGGAGATTAGTGACTGTTTTGTTTCTGATTATTTCAAATCTTGAGTTGAAGTTACATAGCATTTACCAGTATCGTAAGCAAAACAACAACAACCCCTCCCCCCCACAAAAAATGCATTAAAAGATGACTGATTAGGAAGTATTTACTGAAATTAGCAGTGGGTTGCCCAGTATGCATTTAATGACAGGTCTGGCTGACTATATAAAGTAGTTATACATTGTCCCAATTACAGTTTCAGGTTCTGTGATAGGGGTTTCTTTCACACTGGATTGATGGCTTTTATTTTGTCACGTGTAATATATATTTTTTTAAAAAGACATTATAGCGAGTTTCTTTTTCATTGAAACTATAATATTAAACATCTTTAAAGATGTTTTACATTAACATTTGCAATCCTAATGCTTGTGATGAGCTTAAATACTTTATTGTTGATTTGTCATATCTCAGTATTCTGGAACAAGTGTGGAGCAGCATAGAAGATTGTATGCTCTGGAGAGGAGTTTGAGATGTTACTCTGTTTTGCTGTCAGTTTCCAAAGTATGCATTGGTGTATCATTAATCATTGGAAATGCAAAAATAAAGAATCCAGTCCCATGGGAGTTTTTAGATGAATACTTAACTTTTCCTTTACACACACACACACACACACACACACAGAGAGAGAGAGAGAGAGAGAGAGAGAGAGAGGAGAGAGGAGAGAGAGAGAGAGAGAGAAATAGTTGGGACAGAGTTGGTCATCCGTGAAAGAAAATCCTTGTATAGTGTTTGACTTTTTGTATTCTATCATGTTACGATAGTCCTAAGCATGATTGTAAGGTTGAAATCAATTTACCATAATCTGTATCAAATTCACGACTCACTAGAAAGTTAAGTATCAAGAAGCTGCGTTATGTTTGCTTTGTTTTAAAAGTCCAGTATGATTTAATTGGCATGGCTCTTTTAAAACATTTAGGGTATCCTCGTATCCTCCTGAAGTTTATTTTTCAGGAGACTAAAAACAGTCTCCATTTTGGTAGGTCTAAGAATGTGATTAAAAGGATCTTAGAAGTTTCAGTGTCTGCTGTATGTTTATAACAAGTTGTACATGTGGGTAATAGTGTGTAGATATAAAATTAAAATTATGAGAAAAGTACAATTTCATGAAGGTTACAAGACTTAAACATTTGAATGTCCTGAGCAGCACTAAAGATCTTTTAAGAACAGCTCTGATAGACTTTGAATGATTTTATTCCAGTTGAATATATGTTTCAGTTATATAGAGTTGTTTAGAAGTAAGCTCTTGTAGATATCTTACGGTACAGTTTAAAACGGTAAATAGAAATTTTAGTTGAGCTGCTTAAAATACAAACTTTCCTCCAGGTTTATTTCTGTGTCGTACATGGTAGACCATAATGCTGTGATAATTCTGTGGTCTGTTATTTTGTAAAATTGCTTCCTTTTTGAAATTTGCTCAAATATTGGGAACTGCCGAGTCAATAACTTATAATACTTTGATTACTTTAGTATCTAATTTTATTCTAGTGAGGTTAATGAAATTATTAAACTTTTACAGTTTTTAACATTCCTCATTTCTGTAATTGGAAAAACATTTTTAATTAGCACTGAGTGTCATTTAATTTTGTCAAATTTCAGTCATACTTCAGAGTTTAGTTATAGATGCAAAGTAACAAATATCATTCAATTCAACTTTTTAAATTTTTAAGTGCAAACAAAATAGCTTATTATGAATTCTTTAAGTAAAGAGGTATCTGATTAAGTCAGCAGCTTATCTAAGAATCAAACCTTTATGCTTAACAGGTTTATAGCACATACAATTTAAAAATATGGTAACACTTACCCCAAAAGAAGTTTTGCTGACATGGTGTCACGGTGCTGAAGAGGCTGTTTGATGCCATAGTCCCTCCTTTTTTTTCCAGATAGAACTTGTACCCTCTGTTGTAAATACTGCTTGCAGCCTTAAACTGAAAATACAAACCATACCCAAACCTTGTTTTAGTTTACAGTATGCCCTGCAGGTACATAAGAAATTTATATTTTACTTTTTTTTCTGTCAAGAAATATGTAGCCGGTAACATGTGTAAAGCAGGAAACCAAAAAACAAAAAGAATGCCAAATATTTTGAAGGACCTGCTATTACTGCATAGACTGTGGTTAGAAAGCACTCACTGACTCTGTTGGTCTCGGTGGCTGGTAGTGACCTGCGGAGATTAACCATTTAAAAACCAGAGGCTTCTTGCTGTCCTCCTGGAGAAAGTTTGCACCGCACTTGTGGTTCTGTGGTTGTTTGTGAGGCGAATGAAGCATTCACACAATCCAAAAAAGCAAAAGCTTTAAAACTATAATGTTTTTTGAAAGCACTAATTACTGGAGAGACAGAATCATGTGGTTTGTGACCTCACAGTACTCAAAGTAAAGTGGGACTGCCTACTACTGTGGCTTTCCCCCCTTGCTTTCCTCTTTCCTCTCTCTCTCTCTCTGCTCTCGTCTCTCTCTTCTTCTCTCTCTCTCTCTCCCCTCTCCTGTCAATAATCTCTTCCTCCTTCTCTTCCTCTCATTCTTTTTTTTTTTTTTTTTTTTTTTTTTTTTTTTTTTTTTTTTTTTCTCTCTCTCTTCCTCTCACACACAACAACACACACACACACACACCACAAAAGGCCTGTGGTAAGTGCCTTTCCTGGCATCCGAAGGATATAGCTGTTTTAATTTTTGTGACTCATGAGGATTTGGATAGAATACAAATGCTGAAGGAGCCCAAACTCCTGTAAGGTTAAGCATTTGGAGAGCAGAACTCTGCAGTTAAGGACTTTCCTTTCTCCCACCTCCTTACAACCCCCCGCCTTTTGCTTTTTTTTTCTTTACCTTCTCTTTCTCAATCTCCCTCTCCTTTTAATTCATTATTGTGTCTGTGGAAGAGTGAGCAAAATTGGCTCAAGAGACTGTGTGAAATTCTGAACAACAGTGATGATTTACAGTAATTTACATCTTTGGATTGTATCTCATGCTGGGGTCTGCTTCATATTTACCAGGTGGCTGATTCTTCCTGTTTCCTTTTTCTTGTCTTCTTAAACTTGTGAATCTGTAACTCATTGTAAAGAAGTTTACCTTTCTTAAGGTCTGGTTGCAAACTGCTTGCTGGGATTGTCTGTAATTGGCTGTCATGAAAGTGTTAGTCTTGGGGTTTCTGAGGATTCCTTTACAAATATCAAAGCATGTCTGTAAGTTATTATTTTCTACTTAATGGTGACTTTACAATAAAGATTAAAGTGTAAATCAGTAATAATTTATATTATGCTTTATCTTTTATCTCATTGACTCAACTTTGAAGTTTAAAAAATCAAAATGTCAGAATATATTTTCTTGAATAAATTGTTGATAATGTTTCTGTATGAGTGGAATTTTATCTTTTAAAGAAATGTATTTTGTGTAATTCTTCAGTCAGTTTGGACATTAACAGAGCTTTTGATCATGCATCTTGTGCATATATAAAACACTTTGTACCTTAGATTGCTCAGTATTGCATTTTATGAAGCTCAGTACAGAAGAGGGTTAACCAAGCTGTATTTTTTTTTGTTTATAATGGGAGCTTCTGAAAATAAATGACAAAATGCTGTGTGTAGTAAGGAGTAGTGCACACAGAATATGGTCGTCGTCTCCATTTGCTAATTCTGATTCAGAAGAAAATTGAAAACATCTTTGGGAAACTATCTTTTGCCCCCTTGGACATGTATGTATAGAAGTCATTTTCCTATTAGGATGATTATATGTCATAGGCAGTGAATTTTACATTTATGAATAGAGCTTCCTGTTTTCATCAGTGGGGAGCAATGGAATATTTTTCAACAAAAAATTATAAATGCGATCAGACCAATTTCCTAGGCATTTTTTTTTTTTTTTTTTTTGGCCATTATCCATGCCACATTCTAAATTTGCATGTTAGACTTCTTTGATAGTAACTAGAGGTGGCAAGTGATAGATGACTGAGAGGGAGGGTAGACACAGGGAACTAGAAAAGATTATTTGGGGTGTCCATTGGGGGCTAAAAAGGGCAACTCGGTGTCAGAGCTAAAATATCCTTGTGTATTCATCCTATCACAATTTGTTATCTGTCTTTGGTTCATATTTGATAGATAACTGTGAAAACATGTTTATAGTGTTTTTAGAAACTGTCCTTAAATATACTGGAAAGACAACGGGAATGATTTAACTCTTTATTATTCATATATAGAACATTTTTCAGAAATAAATCTTTAATAACAAAGAAACCAGAGAATAAATTTTGGTGTTTTATTTGATATATAGACTTATCAATATACTTGTCCCTGTAAAGCACGGTCTTTTATTGAAGTTTTTATTTCACATAATTATTCATGTAGAGGAAGAAAAAATTATTCAATTATCCTCTCTCATAAATAAAGTATGGCCACAGTGATCTTTATCTCTATTATCCAAAGTAAATAGGAGGAGGATTATGTCCATATAATTTGTGGAATTTCTAAACTTGGTTCCATATGCACGTATAATAGTAGTGTTAGGCAGTTGTTCTAGTGTGGTAAGGAAATGCTTTTCTTCTCTGAGTGCCTTGGAATTCTCCATCACATAGCCTTAACTTTTTGCAAAATATTTTCCTTCTTAAAAGTTCTTTTTAGAATTGTACACTCTAGTTATCTAAAATGATCTAAAATGAATTTGAATATCTCTATATATTTACCATCTAATTTGTCTTCTAGTTACATGTTCTCTTTTTGCAGGGTAACTTTTACACATGTTGTAGTCTTTGAGTTAGAATCTTTACTTTTATTACAGTAGATGCTGCTGAACACGACCTTTCTGTTTCGGGTGAGGCCCATCAAGTTCTGGCATAGTATAAAAGGGGAAATCTACGAATGTGCCTTTGAAAGTCTGTCATTTTGTTGTTATATCTTCCCCCCTTCCCAATTCAACAGTAGATTTCCTCTTTGGATGCAAATACTACATTGTAAATAGAAATGTAATAAACCTTAGTGGGTCAGTGGTACACATTTGAATGATAAATGTGTAATTTCATTTAAAAAAATGGTTTTTCTGCCGGGTAATGGTGGCGCCCCCCACGGCCTTTAAATCCTAGCACTTGGAGGCATGAGGCCAGGCGGATTCTTTGTGAGTTTCTAAGGCCAGCCTGGTCACCAGAGCGAGTTTTCCAGGACAGCTGGGTAGGGAAACCCTGTCCCGAAATAAGACCTGATTGAGGTATTTAGGTAACCCCTAACCTTTTGCTTTAACAAAGAAGTACAGTATAAAAATATTACCACAGTTTTCATGTGAGCAGCTCTTGAGAGGGGAAAAGCCCTCTAGATGAATATGTGTTGAAAAAAAAAAAAAGCTGTGATACAGAATGTCTTAACTCAGCCCAATATAGTGCTTCAGGACCACCAGTGTGTAAAATTGAAAGCACATGAGTTTTGAAGCACTAGAAAAGGTTTGTAATTGATTAGCACTGCTTGAAAGTATTGAAGTACAGTGAGATTTGATTTGTGAATGGTTCTATTCAATAAAGATTAATTCTGTGTGTTTGATAAAATCTTAGGCCCTCAATGATTTAGCTCCCCCTCTGCAGTTTGTTTAACCATCATTTATTTCAGTGTTCTTTTAACAAACTGGAACATTTCTATCTTACTGAATTTAACTTTAGCATGACTAATTGAAACAAGTCAGACTATCAGTGATTATTAGCTTGAAAGGTATAATTGAATAGATTATTTTTTGTTTTATTAAAAGAATTAAAATATATCATAATGTAATCATGCATATTTCATGCCCTTCTTGTGACTTAAAACCTATTAGGAAGCTCACACAGATTAACAGATCTTTTTCTGTAATTTCATTTACATTCCAAAACACTTTTAAGATTTAAATGTGAAATCTGTAACAATTTTGTTAAAGTAGAATCATTTATTATAATATAAAACAGTGTTTTTGAGCATTTCATTGGCATTTTTAGGTTTTAATAAATATTAGAGTAGCCTTCTAGTAGCCTTTGTTATTTTAAATTCTACCTGGATTCTGGAACTTACCTTTTATTTTAATAACAAGTTACAAAATTTTACTAAGAAGTCTTGAAACTATAAAATTATTATGATTGATACAGACCACAAGTACTGTTTTGGAAATCACTTTTCACACATTGTGTTTAATCAGTTACTTTGGTCTGTTATAAAGAGTCTATGTAGAAATTTAATCAGCTTATGTTTTCACAAATTGAGTTCTTAATGATGAGATACTTCTTGAGTCAACCTACTGTTTCAACAGGGATTATTCATATTAAGTAATGGGCAGATACTGAGGAGAACAGATGGAAACTTCTTGATTAAAGAATGTAGAGATAAGGGGTCCTGAGTCTCTGTCTGCTCCCCTCTCCCCACTTGTTACTCACAGTTGAGGTGAGATAATCAGTAAGTATATGCTTTGTTCCTCCCCTAAACTTTCTTTTTAGCTGTTTTACAAAATTGACATGTAGGTCGGGGCTGGAGGGACAACTCAGTGGGCAAGATTATATACTGCTCTTGCAAAGGACCAGAGTTTGGTTCCTAGTACCCATGTCCGATGGCTTACAACTACCTATAACCCAGGCTCCAGGGACATGGCCTCCATAGGCACAGAACTCACATGTACAAACCCTCACTCAGTTACACACACACATAATTGAACAATTAAAGAAAAAATCTTAAAATTGGCACATTGTACTTATGACATTGCCTTAGGTGTTTATGCTGATCATTCCATAAGAATTTCAACCTGAAGTGAGGCTTTAGACTTCACATAGATTATGGAATCAGGAAATGTATTATGCAATGTGATGATAACCTGTACCAAATGTCCACTACTCACCTGTAATTAGTCTGGTGTAGTGGGTTCAGGGTAAGTTCTATCCTGCTCTAAGGTACTATTTGGATGGGGGGTAGGGAGGAAAGGGTAAAACTCACTTTTTAGAAGAACTGGCCATAGTGTTAAAAAGGTCTGCCTGCTATAGAAGATAATCTTTATTATTTATGCCTTAGGAACTTAGTGAGGTTTTGGAAAATTTAATGTAGAATAACCATTAAGAGCATCACAGAAATATAAGACCTCCCCTGGCCCCATAGGATAAAATGACGACATTTCAACATACTCTGTGATAGCTTTGCCTTCCATACTGAAATATTCCTTAATTGCTTGTGATTCCTGTTCCAAGTAACAATAGCTTTAACATTTTTTTTTTCGTCTTGGTTACAAATAGGCAAAATTTCCCCTGTATGAACTGAAATTACAATATGGGGTATAATGTGATCTAGTTGTAGTTATATTCTACCTAATGGAAGAGATTTGTAGAGTAATGCTTAATACCTACTATTGAAGTATCTTAATAATCTGATTATTTTGCTGTGTGTATTATAACTGTGAGGGGGCCCACTTACAGTTATTGAGAGAGCCATTATATAGCAATTTCACATAAAAAATAAAAACATGAAATACACTTCCTTACCCTTTAAAAGAAACCTTTTTTTCCCCTCTTTCAAGTTTAATTATTTCTCTTTGACCTATACTAAGACCGATCCCTACTAGTAGCCAGTTAAAATGTGTGAAGTAGGAGGAGCATTGGGAATACCAGTTGTTGAAAAAAAAATTCAAAAGCTAAGTTAATGTAGGTATACACAGGCAACGGATTTATTTTAAAGAGTAAAAGAAAATCTTTAAAAACTGCCTTATAGTTGGGACATGTTGGACATCGTAAAGAAAATCTTGTAAGTGTTTGACTTTTTTATTCTAATACCATGCTAGCTGATGAAGGTTGAAATCATTTACATATCTGTATTCACACTCACTGAAAGTTAAGTATCAAGAAGCTGCGTTATGTTTGCTTTGTTTTAAAAGTCCAGTATGATTTAATTGGCATGGCTCTTTTAAAACATTTAGGGTATCCTCGTATCCTCCTGAAGTTTATTTTTCAGAAGACTAAAAACAGTCTCCATTTTGGTAGGTCTAAGAATGTGATTAAAAGGATCTTAGAAGTTTCAGTGTCTGCTGTATGTTTATAACAAGTTGTACATGTGGGTAATAGTGTGTAGATATAAAATTAAAATTATGAGAAAAGTACAATTTCATGAAGTTACAAGACTTAAACATTTGAATGTCCTGAGCAGCACTAAAGATCTTTTAAGAACAGCTCTGATAGACTTTGAATGATTTTATTCCAGTTGAATATATGTTTCAGTTATATAGAGTTGTTTAGAAGTAAGCTCTTGTAGATATCTTAAGGTACAGTTTAAAACGGTAAATAGAAATTTTAGTTGAGCTGCTTAAAATACAAACTTTCCTCCAGGTTTATTTCTGTGTCGTACATGGTAGACCATAATGCTGTGATAATTCTGTGGTCTGTTATTTTGTAAAATTGCTTCCTTTTTGAAATTTGCTCAAATATTGGGAACTGCCGAGTCAATAACTTATAATACTTTGATTACTTTAGTATCTAATTTTATTCTAGTGAGGTTAATGAAATTATTAAACTTTTACAGTTTTTAACCTCCTCATTTCTGTTACATTGGAAAACATTTTAATTAGCCTGAGTTCATTTAATTTTGTCAATTTCAGGTCATTACTCAGAGTTAGTTATAGATGCAAAGTACAAATACATCAATTTCACTTTTTAATTTTTAGTGCAACAAAATAGCATTATTATGATCTTTAGTAAAGAGGTATCTGATTAAGTCAGCAGCTTATCTAAGAATCAAACCTTTATGCTTAACAGGTTTATAGCACATACAATTTAAAAATATGGTAACACTTACCCCAAAAGAAGTTTTGCTGACATGGTGTCACGGTGCTGAAGAGGCTGTTTGATGCCATAGTCCCTCCTTTTTTTTCCAGATAGAACTTGTACCCTCTGTTGTAAATACTGCTTGCAGCCTTAAACTGAAAATACAAACCATACCCAAACCTTGTTTTAGTTTTACAGTATGCCTGCAGTACATAGACTTTATATTTATTTTTTTCTGTCAAGAAATTATGTAGCTGGTAACATGTGAGAAGCAAGGAAACAAAACAAAAAGAATGCGCAAATATTTGAAGGACCTGCTATTACTGCATAGACTGTGGTTAGAAAGCACTCACTGACTCTGTTGGTCTCGGTGGCTGGTAGTGACCTGCGGAGATTAACCATTTAAAAACCAGAGGCTTCTTGCTGTCCTCCTGGAGAAAGTTTGCACCGCACTTGTGGTTCTGTGGTTGTTTGTGAGGCGAATGAAGCATTCACACAATCCAAAAAAGCAAAAGCTTTAAAACTCCTATTTTTTGCAAGCACTATTACTGGAGAGACAGAATCATGTGGTTTGTGACCTCACAGTACTCAAAGTAAAGTGGGACTGCCTACTACTGTGGCTTTCCCCCCTTGCTTTCCTCTTTCCTCTCTCTCTCTCTCTCTCTCTCTCTCTCTCTCTCTCCCCTCTCCTGTCAATAATCTCTTCCTCCTTCTCTTCCTCTCATTCTTTTTTTTTTTTTTTTTTTTTTTTTTTTTTTTTTTTTTTTTTTTCTCTCTCTCTCTCTCACACACACACACACACACACACACACACAAAAGGCCTGTGGTAAGGCCTTCCTGGCATCCAGAAGGATATAGCTTTTTAATTTTTGTGACTCATGAGGATTTGGATAGAATACAAATGCTGAAGGAGCCCAAACTCCTGTAAGGTTAAGCATTTGGAGAGCAGAACTCTGCAGTTAAGGACTTTCCTTTCTCCCACCTCCTTACAACCCCCCCCCTTTTGCTTTTTCTTCTCTTTTCTCAATCCCTCTCCTTTTAATTCATTATTGTGTCTGTGGAAGAGTGAGCAAAATTGGCTCAAGAGACTGTGTGAAATTCTGAACAACAGTGATGATTTACAGTAATTTACATCTTTGGATTGTATCTCATGCTGGGGTCTGCTTCATATTTACCAGGGTGGCTGGATTCCTTCTGTTTTCCTTTTTCTTGTCTTCTTAAACTTGTGAATCTGTAACTCATTGTAAAGAAGTTTACCTTTCTTAAGGTCTGGTTGCAAACTGCTTGCTGGGATTGTCTGTAATTGGCTGTCATGAAAGTGTTAGTCTTGGGGTTTCTGAGGATTCCTTTACAAATATCAAAGCATGTCTGTCTAGTTTATTTTCTATTAGATGGTGACTTACAATAAAGATTAAATGTAATCAGTATAATTTATATTATGCTTATCTTTATCTCATGACCACTTTGAAGATTTTAAAAAACAAATGTCAAGAATGATATTTTCTTGGAATAATTATAATTTTCTGTATGAGTGGAATTTTATCTTTTAAAGAAATGTATTTTGTGTAATTCTTCAGTCAGTTTGGACATTAACAGAGCTTTTGATCATGCATCTTGTGCATATATAAAACACTTTGTACCTTAGATTGCTCAGTATTGCATTTTATGAGCTCAGTACAGAGAGGGTTAACAAGCTGTATTTTTTTTGTTTATAATGGAAGCTTTGAAATAAATGACAAAATGCTGTGTGTAGTAAGGAGTAGTGCACACAGAATATGGTCGTCGTCTCCATTTGCTAATTCTGATTCAGAAGAAAATTGAAAACATCTTTGGGAAACTATCTTTTGCCCCCTTGGACATGTATGTATAGAAGTCATTTTCCTATTAGGATGATTATATGTCATAGGCAGTGAATTTTACATTTATGAATAGAGCTTCCTGTTTTCATCAGTGGGGAGCAATGGAATATTTTTCAACAAAAAATTATAAATGCGATCAGACCAATTTCCTAGGCATTTTTTTTTTTTTTTTGCCATTTATCCATGCCACTCTAAATTTGCATGTTAGACTTCTTTGATAGTAACTAGAGGTGGCAAGTGATAGATGACTGAGAGGGAGGGTAGACACAGGGAACTAGAAAAGATTATTTGGGGTGTCCATTGGGGGCTAAAAAGGGCAACTCGGTGTCAGAGCTAAAATATCCTTGTGTATTCATCCTATCACAATTTGTTATCTGTCTTTGGTTCATATTTGATAGATAACTGTGAAAACATGTTTATAGTGTTTTTAGAAACTGTCCTTAAATATACTGGAAAGACAACGGGAATGATTTAACTCTTTATTATTCATATATAGAACCTTTTTCAGAATAAAATCTTAATACAAGAACCCAGAAATACATTTTGGTGTTTTATTTTGAATATAGACTTATCATACTTTCCTGTAAAACAGGTCTTTAATTGAAGTTTTTATTTCACATAATTATTCATGTAGAGGAAGAAAAAATTATTCAATTATCCTCTCTCATAAATAAAGTATGGCCACAGTGATCTTTATCTCTATTATCCAAAGTAAATAGGAGGAGGATTATGTCCATATAATTTGTGGAATTTCTAAACTTGGTTCCATATGCACGTATAATAGTAGTGTTAGGCAGTTGTTCTAGTGTGGTAAGGAAATGCTTTTCTTCTCTGAGTGCCTTGGAATTCTCCATCACATAGCCTTAACTTTTTGC
This sequence comes from Rhizomys pruinosus, assembly GCA_009823505.1. Taxonomy (NCBI): domain Eukaryota; kingdom Metazoa; phylum Chordata; class Mammalia; order Rodentia; family Spalacidae; genus Rhizomys; species Rhizomys pruinosus. The sequence goes on along the minus strand of VZQC01013045.1, from coordinate 4,699,736 downwards.
AAAATATTTTCCTTCTTAAAAGTTCTTTTTAGAATTGTACACTCTAGTTATCTAAAATGATCTAAAATGAATTTGAATATCTCTATATATTTACCATCTAATTTGTCTTCTAGTTACATGTTCTCTTTTTGCAGGGTAACTTTTACACATGTTGTAGTCTTTGAGTTAGAATCTTTACTTTTATTACAGTAGATGCTGCTGAACACGACCTTTCTGTTTCGGGTGAGGCCCATCAAGTTCTGGCATAGTATAAAAGGGGAATTACGAATGTGCCTTGAAGTCTGTCCATTTGTTGTTCAAATCTCCCCCCTCCCAATTCACAGTAGATCCTCTTTGGAGCAAATACTACATTGTAATAGAAATGTAAAAACTTCAGTGGTCAGTGGTACACCTTTGATGCTAATAGTGTATTTCATTTAAAAATGGTTTTCTGCCGGGTATGGTGGCGCACGCCTTTAATCCTAGCACTTGGGAGGCAGAGGCAGGCGGATCTTTGTGAGTTCAAGGCCAGCCTGGTCTACAGAGCGAGTTCCAGGACAGCTGGGCTACAGGGAAACCCTGTCCCAAAAAGACCGAGAGAGAGAGAGAGAGAGAGAGAGAGAGAGAGAGAGAGAGAGAGAGAGAGAGNATGCACTTTCTCCAACCACAGTCAGATTCATCCAAAAGCAGTGGCACTGGAGAGCCTCTGTCTCACCTGTCAAAGTTGAGGAACATTCTTCCATAGACCACCATGAGTCCATGGAGAAAAGCCACGCGGCAGCAGCTGTTATTGATAAGCAGCTTCTAAGGGAAAAAAACTCCAAACAATTAAAGCAAAATCTCCTTAGATAGCGATTTACAGGGATTAAATAAACATTCACATAAACCTGATGAGTCGGTTTTGGCCAGGTTAACTTGCCGCAGTTCTGAATAACAAAACATAGGAAACAACTTACATAGTGGGGAACTACACCAGGGGATCTGTCAGGAGGGCTAACACTAGTTTACCAGTCTTTTGTATATACATAAAACTCCTTTAGTTATTTACCAATTCAAAAACTCTATGTGCCTATTTCAGGCCTTAAACCAACATCCTGTGTCAACAACCTAACAATGTCATCTCAATTACTAGGTTATTAAAATTCATCAAAAACTGCTGAATTCTGGACACGTCCGAGCAGAACCAATGGAGTGAAACAATAGCTTAAGATTGACAATCGGGAACACTAAACATATTACGACCTTTTTAGAAGATGTATTAATACTTTTCAACCACATAATAAAACAGCTTATAGTTTGGCTTTATGCTGATTTCCTAGAGTAGCATATGGACAGAAGGGGTAAGCTATAGGTAGATTAACATCAAGAGTCCACACCCCAATTATTGGAAAAGAGTTATTCCTGCATAGGCAATCCAAGCCTCAACCACATACCTTAGCAACAAAAGATAACACAAAGTATAAAGAAACAACCCTGGGTATATTTAGAGAGATAAGCCAAACAGTATCTTAAATTTCAGCTGTTTTCCTTATAGTTGTTAATACCTTCTAATTCTTTCCAATACCAAAGCAATGTGAGTGAAAAGGAAAATGCTGTCTTATGGTGCCTTTTCCAAGAAAGGTAATGCCAATAAGGTTCTCAAAAGCAGGACAATTTCACCTACAGTAAAGTCCTAAAACACAAGGGCAAAGAGGTAGGAGGGTTCCAAAGTACCAGGCTATCCTTGTGTCATTTACTGTATTTTCTTATAAGTACAAAATGTTCAGTTTTCACTTTTCCCTAAGATACCATTAGCTAGCATAGCTTGGGATTTGATATTTTCTATTTGGTTTTGTCAGAACCTGTTTGATATAAATTTTATTAAGTGTAGTGTATAGTAACATTGCATTGTGGGTAGCAGTTTCCTGCTTTAGTCTAGCCACATCCTCAGCTGTCATATTGACAATGTTTCTCCATATTTTCTGCAAGTTTGTCGCCTTTTCCCCCTCAAAAAAATGAAATGCATTTAAAAATGAATTCTTTAATATTTATAAGAAACAATAAAAATACTTTAATAGGTAAATTAAATGAGTAATAGACTCACTGCCCCTAAAGAATAATCCCCCAAAAAAGTGATCTCAACCAAAATGCTAATGTCACATGAACAATTATGTAAAGTAAATCTGCATAAAAGGAAGGATTCAAGGAGCAAATTAAAAAACAAACAAAAACAAAAACTCTGTAACCAATTGCCAATACTTTAACAAATGAGGTGTAATAGATCAAGATTATGGCTATGTTGCAATGAAAGATGCATTTCAAATCTACGGTGCTCATTACTGAGGATTAATGTCAATATCCCCATAAATATTTTTAAAATGTACTTTGAGATTGTCAGGAACATCAAAAACATAGGAAAAGAGGGGAAAAAAAAAAAAAGCCGGGAGCTAGAGGATGAAGAAGGAGAGGGAAAGAAATAAGGAGAGGGAGGAGGAGGGAGGGAGGTGGAGAAAGGGAGGGAGAAAGGGAGGGAGAGAGAAGAGGTAGGGAGGGGGGAGGAGGGAGAACAGACACGAATCAGGCCTTTTCTCTCTTGGCATTCAACCTGCACATAACATCAATTAAAGAAAGAAACTGAGAGTAAGCACTGAAGTTGTCAAGCAATAGAGAGAAATATTGGGATTTCGAACTTTTTAACATTAATTTTAAAAGTACCATAACAACAAAAATACAACTAAAAATAGTATTTCACACAATAATCAGAATATTCATGCCTCTTATATACAGACCTATTAAGAGGAGGATCATGTAATCAATATAACAAAATCTAAAATGGTAATATGATTATAGTGACCAGAACACTTTTTCCAAAATGTTAATATAAGACCCAACAAATGTTACAGAAGCTTTCAACACTACATTATCAATTATATTAAAAAGGCAAATTCTTTCCTTCAAAAGGAAACAATAAATAATTCAAAATACCAAGTTATAATATTAAGAAAGTTCTAGCCCAAATCACATAATCTAGAATATTTTAAGCCAAAGTGAATACAGAGTTTGTTAGTCTACATCAAAACTTTTGTTTCTAACTGTTTTCAAATTAAAACAGAAAGCAACACAATATAAGGCTGTTTTAACAACCTTTTCCTTTTAAAAAGGCATAGATATTGGCACAGTATTGATAAAATAAAACTTACTGTATTAAAGTACAACCAGTAGTTAAAAAATAAAATTAATTCAAATGACAAAAATTGAAGACATTTGTAGCATTTAAAACATTACATATACTGTTATGTTCTAAATACCTGAATATTTTAAAACGTTTTACAGTTTTGACAAAATCTACTACATGTAAGGTAATAGGAAAACAATGCACTAATTCCCTATCTTTTATGCTGATTTCAGATTCAAAGCTGTATTTAACTTCTGTATTATTAAGCCCTAAATTTGTTGCTTATTTTAACACAGCAAATACTAACACCAGACCCCCAAAAGGTAAAAAAAAAAAAGTTTTTTAAGTCTATGGTGGATTTCCATTTCTGAGTACAAGCATGTTATAAATCTCTAATCAAGAGAGATTTATTTTATTGCTATGACTTTACCAAAGAAGGCTCTCCAACAATCACCAGTAGAAAACCATTTCTTTATTTGCATGCACATATATTTACACTAAATAGGTGTGTGTGTGTGTGTGTGTGTGTGTGTGTGTAGCGTTGAACTGACTGATCATTGTGATCACTGTAGCAGTGTCAACATTCTGGAAGGTGTGAGGACTGAGACTTACTTGAAAGAAGAGCAGGTTTCCCACCCCACTTCAGGGCAAAATGGCAGTGCATTACCTTAGGACGGTGTGGAATCACCCTAACCTTTTTTCATCTCCCTCAGGTGAACAGGGGTTCCCAAGTTAACATGGTGGAATGTAAAAATAGAAAATTACAGTGTCTCCTGCAACATTCAGTTTAACTGCAAATATTCTAGTTTTGAGAAATGCAGAATGGTTGAGGGCTACGAGAGCATTTTCCTAGATAAGAACTCTGAAATAACTGCCTTCCACCCCTGCTATGATCTCAGTGAGCTGTTTAATGTTTTGTTTCCTCAGGCTTTTCGCATGTAAGCTACACAGTATACGGTTTAAATGACAGCAATGCTGTGAGAATTTAACTCAGTATTCACACAGACATATATAATTTCATAATATTATACATGTAATTTTCTTGGGGAGACAATGTAAATATATATTTTGTTTATTTTAAAAATATATTTTATTGTTTTTATTTTTTTATCTGTTTAGTGTTTCGCCTGTATGTATGTAAGAGTGCCCATGTCAGGCTAGCCTAGTCTATAGGTAGATCCTTTCTTGAAAAAGTTCACAGCTGTGAAGGGTCCAGTGCTGCTCTGGGTATTGCCAAAATGCTTGTCTCTGAGAGCTGCTTTTACATTCTTTTTAAAAATATTTTATTTATTATTTTTAGTTTGTGTGTATGAGTGTTTGGGCTGCATGTATGTAAGTGTACCCTTGTCATTTGATGCCAGTAAAGGTCAAGGGGACATCAAATCCCCTGGAACTGGAGTTATGGGACCCTTGTGAGCTGGCATGTGGGTGCTGGGAATCAAATCTGGGTCTTCTGCAAGAGCAGTCGGTCAGCGCTCTTAACTGCTGCGCCATCTCTCCAGGGCCTGCTCCTCATTCTGTCTTTTCTCCTCCTCCCTCTCCTTATTTCTTTCCCTCTCTTCTCTCCTCTAGCTCCAGGCTTTTTTTTTTTTTCCCCTCTTTTCCTATGTTTTGACATTTCCTGACAATCTCAAAGTACATTTTAAAAATTCTTATGGGAGATATTGACATTAATCCTCAGTAATGAGCACCTGGTAGATTTGAAATGCATCTTTCATTGCACATAGCCATATCTTGATCTATTACACCTCATTTGTTAAAGTATTGGCAATTGGTTACAGGAGTTTTTGTTTTGTTTGTTTTTAATTTGCTCCTTGAATCCTTCCTTTATGCAGATTTACTTTAACATATTGTTTCATGTGACATTAGCATTTTGTGAGGATCACTTTTTTGGGGGGATTATTCTTTAGAGGGCAGTGGTCTATACTCATTTAATTTACCTATATAAAGTATTTTATGTTTCTTATAATTATTAAAGCAATTCATCTTTTAATGCTGTCATTTTTGTGAGGGGGAAAAAGGCGACAACTTGCAGAAAATATGGGAAACATGCTCATATGACAGCTGAGGATGTGGCTAGACTAAAGCAGGAAACTGCTACCCACAATGCAATGTTACATACACTACCACTTAATAAAATTTATATCAAACATGGTTCTGACAAAACCAAAGAAAAATAATATCCCAGCTATGCTAGCTAATGTATCTAGGGAAAAGTGAAACTAACTTTTGTACTTAGAAAATACAGTAAATGACACAAGGATAGCCTGGTACTTTGGAACCCTCCTACCTCTTTGCCCTTGTGTTTTAGGACTTTACTGTAGGTGAAATTGTCCTGCTTTTGAGAACCTTATTGGCATTACCTTTCTTGGAAAAGGCACCATAAGACAGCATTTTCCTTTTCACTCACATTGCTTTGGTATTGGAAAGAATTAGAAGGTATTAACAACTATAAGGAAAACAGCTGAAATTTAAGATACTGTTTGGCTTATCTCTCTAAATATACCCAGGGTTGTTTCTTTATACTTTGCTTTATCTTTTGTTGCTAGGTAGTGGTTGAGGCTTGGATTGCCTATGCAGGAATAACTCTTTTCCAATAATTGGGGTGTGGACTCTTGATGTTAATCTACCTATAGCTTACCCCTTCTGTCCATATGCTACTCTAGGAAATCAGCATAAAGCCAAACTATAAGCTGTTTTATTATGTGGTTGAAAAGTATTAATACATCTTCTAAAAAGGTCGTAATATGTTTAGTGTTCCCGATTGTCAATCTTAAGCTATTGTTCTCTCGGCTGTCAGAATTCAGCAGTTTTGATGAATTTAATACCTTAGTAATTGAGATGAATTTTAAGGTTTTTACAAAGGAGGTTGGTTAAGGCTGAAATAGGGGCACATAGAGTTTTGAATTGGTAAATAACGTAAAGGATTTTTATTATATACAAAAGACTGTAAATTAGTGTTGCCTCTGAAAGATCCCCTCTGTGTAGTCCACTATGTAAGTTGCCTATGTTTTGTTTCAGAACTGGCACAGTAACTGGCACCTCATCATTTTTATGTGAATGTTATTGTCTGTATCTCTATTAAGGATGATTTGCTTAATTGTTTGGAGTTTTTTTCCCTTAGAAGCTGCTTATCAATAACAGCTGCTGCCGCGTGGCTTTTCTCCATGGACTCATGGTGGTCTATGGAAGAATGTTCCTCAACTTTGACAGGTGAGACAGAGGCTCTCCAGTGCCACTGCTTTTGGATGAATCTGACTGTGGTTGGAGAAAGTGCATCTTGCCAAAATATATGGGTGAGACCACACACAGCCTTTAAAATAGTTATTGTAGGCTTATTTTTAGGAGTACATGTCTTGACAGTTCTTTTATTTGCATGCCAGTTCATTGCTGTGTATAGATTTTTCATTGGGTTCAGGAAAGGCAATTGTGGATTTAGGTCTCTGTTAAGCTTTATGATAATTGATGCTGAGTTCAGGCATAATTAACAATATAAGAAATATATTGAAAATGAAGCCGTAGAATACTGATCTTTTTGTTTTTACAAATTTGACAGGATTCCCACTGGAGATCTTAATTTCTCAGACATTTTTGCAGTTAAGAATTGCTCTATTGGAAATTGAAGATTAAAAAAAATTAGAAATTAAAGTTTTCATATTCTCTATATTAAGAAAATTATTGTTTCTAAAATATTTTTAAAAATAGTATCAGTACAAATAAACCATTGTTTTAAACAATGTATAAGTTTTGCATTTTAATTGAAACTTAAAAGGATTGACATAAATTTCTGAAATCAGTTTCTTAATATGTAGACATAATTTGCAAGCTATCTGGTCTTTTATGAGATTATTAAAACTTTATTCAATTTGATAAGCTACAAAATTTAAATTACAGTAAAAATACAGTCTTTTTTAAAAAAGTATTTGGATCTTCAAAAACTGACAGTTTTAGTTAGTTTTTTAGTTTCTTTAGACTTTTTACAAAATGGTGTATTTGGATAATTCATAATTATTATTGGTGATAATATTAAAACTTCGCAAATCACAAGACTTCACTTGATTAGTAAATTTACTTAGGAATATGATTATAATAATTCTAAGATAAGTTAGTTTTATAGGAAAAAAGAATCTATGGAGGTAATTGACACCCCCCTTTCGACACACTATTACTGTGATGTCCTTCCTTTATGGATTGGTTCTGGCAGGAGGACTGGAGAATTGTTTCATAGCTTTTTTCTGTGAACAACTTTATAGAGGGTAGAAGAGAGAACATCTTATATACAAATAGAGTATTTAAAAATATTTGATATTGACCTCTTAGAATTTAATCTTGTATATGAAGCTAGCATTGGTTGAATGCTAGATTGAAAAAGAGCTACCTATTTGTAGACAGGTTGAGAAAACTTAGATATAGACTCTGGGTACCAGTGATTCTGATAGAGTATTCAGTTTAGTTGTGACAGATATTTTTGAGGCAGGGTCTCACTGTGTAGTTCCAACTGGCCTGAAACTAGCTTAACTATGTAGACCATCCCAGGCTGGCCTGGATCTCACAGTCATCTTTACCTCTCCAAGTGCCAGGATTCAAGGCATGTGCCAGCACACCCAGCCCAATGTCCTTATTTTTATAAAAGTTATATGATGAACTATTATTATGGAATTCATAGCATACTTAAGCAAGTAAATACATAAATGTGTCAGTGTTATTCATTGTCTCCCGGTAAAGGGTTATGCTGACATTCATTTAATTTTCACTTAGTGAAATCTGAAACATGAAGAATTTTGTTTTTAAGGGGTATAGGAATTTAAAATTGAAATCAGATAGTTGGGAAGATTTATTTGTTTATATATATATATGAACCTGGAGCTCACCAGTTTGCCTACACTACATGGTCAATGAGCCCATAGGACCTACCTGGCTCTGTCCTTAACTCTGGGTTACAGCTGGCTGCTGTCACCTTGTCCTGGGTGCTGAGGATCCAAAGCCTAGTCCTTAGTCCTGCCTATGTGGCAGTACTTCACCCACTGAACCATCTTCCCAGCCCGTTTGAAGTGTTTTTAAACTCGAGCCTTCTTTTTGACTCATGTTTATTGATATGGTTGGATTAACATCTATCATATTTGTAACTTTGTACCTACTACTCTTATTCTCTGGGTTTTTCTTTTTTTTTTTTTTTCATTCCCTTTTTTCCTTCCTTTACTGAGCCCTTAAATGACTGTTTTTTTCTTCTCTTCTAGCATATCAAATACACTTTAGAAAATTTTAATTTAATGATTGCCCCAAAATTTGGACTATACAATAACCCAGATATTTGAAATAATAGTATATAGTTTCACAGGTACTTTAAATATCTTTTAAAAGAACATTCCTGGGGCTGGAGAGACTGCTTAGCAGTTAAGCGCACTGGCTGCTCTTGCAGAGGACCTGGGTTCGAATCCCAGCACCCTCATGATAGCTAACAACTGCCTGTAATTCCAGTTCCAGGATCTGACACTCTCTTCTGACCTCCATAAGCATTGCATGACAGGAGTGTACTTACATACATGGAGGCAATAAATAAAATAATAAAAAAAGAACATTCTTGAGGTGGAGAGATGGTTCAGTGGTTAAGAACACTTCTGTTCTTCCAGAGGACCTGAGTTTGGCTCCTAGCACCCATATTGGGGTGGGTTGGCCCCAATTGGCTCAGGGGATCTGATGCCCTCTTCTGGTTTCTGTGGGTACTTGTACACATGTGGCATACATATACACAAACACACATACACATAAATTAAAATAAAATTAAATCCTAAAGAAGGTTCTCAAGTTTTCTTTCTTTTCTCTTCAAATGTTGCTGTCCCTCAGGTCAATAACCTACAAGCTATGATCAGTGAATGTAGTTGCTTTTAGAATAAATATCAACTACATCCATTAAGAATAAGAAAAGATTTTATTTTTATCTTTTTCCTTTTACAATACTATTCACATAGAGCTGGTTTTCAAACATTTTTCCCCCTCTCTGAACATTTGTCAGAAGGCAGGTCTACTACAACAAATTCACCCAGTTCTTTTTGGTGTATGTAAGCTTTTGGATCAGAATTCTAAGTTGGTAGTATTCTTTTCTTTCAGTACTAAATGCCACTCAACTCATTTCTTTCCATAGTTTCTGAAGAGAAACTTAATTATTGATCCTGTGTAGGTGAGGTGGATTTTATTTTAAGAGATCATCTGCCTTTATAATCATAAACTTAAAATATATGTAACGATTTGGTCAGATTTATTATTTAGCAATTAAATTTGATGACAGTTTTCACTTTCATCAAACCTTTAATAATTTATATTTATATTTGAACTTCTGTGTAAATTTTTCTCATTGTTCTTAGGTTTTCTATAGTTTGAATAAAATATACTTTTTTGGGAAGTTTTTATTGAGTTCTTGTGTATTTCATACAGCATATCCTAATCACCTTTATACCCCCACCCCACTGGCACCCTCCTATTGACTCAAATTAGTGTCTTGACCCCTTACTGCAAGCTCATTCACTGAGATCTAGTCAGCCTATCCAGAGTCCCTCCCTTTTTAAAAAGATCACCTCTTCCTCACCCAGCAGTTATCAGCTGCCAATAGTTCTTTGGTTGAGTTTGGGGCCTTCTGCCATTGTCCATAGTTCTATGCTGGGTTTTTGTTTGCTTGAGTTTGCATAGGTTTTGTGCATGCTGATACCAGTGCGGTTCATATGAGCAAGGTTCCAGGAGCCTATAGGACTCTTATTTCCATATGGTCATGTACCTCCTTCCTGGCTCTTACACTCTTTCTGTTCCCTCTTCCACAATGGTGCCTGAGGCCTGTGGATGGAGTTCAATATATGAGTCCTTTTGAAGGAACCACACTCTGCAGACTTGTCTTCTCTACACGATGGCCGTCTGTGTCCTTTTGTGTTCATGGCCTTCTGTTGCATGAGGGAGCTTTGATGATGAGATTTGAATGGTTAGTATTTTCTCTGCTTCCTGTTTCACTATGTTCTATGAGCTTTAGATGTGGAGGTTTCATTGTAGATATCTCACTTAGGGTTGGCAATTCATAGACAGTTTTTGTGTGTGACCAGTTGTGGAAGTCTGTTGCATAAGAAGCTTGTTTGATGATTGGAGACTGGCATGCATATGCATATGCATATGCATATATATATATATATATATATATATGTATATATGCACATACTTGTCTGAGATTTTTCACTTCCTTTTCATAAATGTATTGCCTGCATGTATGTGAGTGCACCAGTGTCATGCAATGCTGTAGAGGTCAGAAGGGAGTGTTAGATTCCCCTGGAACTGGAATTAAGGATGGTTCTTAGATGCTGTGTTGGTGCTGGGACTTGAACTTGAGTCCTTTGCAAGACCAGACAGTGCTCCTAACCACTGAGCTATCTCTCCAGCCCCTAAATTTGGTCTTTTCATGGTGTCCTATATTTCCTGAATATTCCATTCCTGTCTGTCCTACCCTACCTCCTCCCCTCCCCTCCTCTCCCTCCCCTTTCTTCCTTCCCTCCCCTTTCTTCCTTCCCTCCCTCCCCTCCTTCCCTCCCTCCTCTCCTCCCTCCCTCCCATCTCTTCTTCCCTTCCTCCTTTCCTCCCTTCCTTTCTTCCTGTCTTTTTGAAACAGGGTCTCCCTGCAGCCCTAGCATTAGGGAACTCATTATGCAGACCAGGCTGGTCTCAAACTCACAGAGATCCACTTCCCTCTGCCTCCTGAGTCTTGAGATTAAAGGTGTGCACCACATACCCTGCTCCATTCCTGTTGTGTTTTTTTTTTTTTTTTAATTCATAATCTTTTCTTGAGCAGTCCAGTTCTTCAACTTTATCATTCAGTCTTGATATTCTGTTTTCCATTTCGTTCATTCTGTTGGTGAGGGTTTCTCCTGTTGTTTTAAATTGGCTTATTGAATTTTTCACTTCCTCATTTCAGCTTGAGTTTTCTTTAATATTTCTGTGTCTTTTGTGAATTGAGTCAGAAATTTTCTTTTAGTTCCTTGATTTGTCTGTTGTTTAAATTTGTTGAATTATTTGATCATGCTTATGATCTTTTAAATTCTGTGTCCTGGGTTACCTCTAGGGGGTTCTCATTGTAGAACTCTTCCATAGAACTAGTGGTGTTTGGCGGGAGCATATTATTTTGGTTTTCCATATTATTTTTTTCATATGTTTTTGGCATTTAGATTGCTTTCATTGCTTGTGATTCTGCTGTGAAGCTCAAGCCTTCCTTTGCTGAGTTGAAGTTTGATTCTGTTTGTATTATTGATGTACCTTTATGCTTTAGGTTCTCTCTGATTTTATATTAGAAGGACCAGATAGTTGTAGTCAGGCTATTCAGGAGCTTTCCAGGATAGATTTCAGTGTTTCAGAAGCCAAGGAGAGCCTCTAGTCTGGCACTCTCAGCCAGTCACTGAAGGTCTGACTATACTTTTTTTTTTTTTTTTAATGGTGCTAGTACTGGGTGTCTAACTGAAGACCTTGTGCATATTAGCAAATACTCTCCCACTGCACTATACCCCAGCATTTGTCAATTTTTTTTAGACTGTAAAGATTGTTTACAGAAGTTATTTAAACAAAAATAATATGTGAAAAAGCTCAAGCAGCTTTAAATTTTATCACTTCAACAAAGCAATCATCTATCTTTTTCTTAAATTTGAAGATTTCATGAGTACACTGTGTTTACATCCTTTCCACCCCTCCCTTTCTGCAGCACTTCCTGACTCTCCCAACCATATCCTCTCAAATTCATGACCTGAGTTTCTGTATTTATTTTTGTTAAACATACCCAACCTACTGAGTCCAATCAATGTTTCCCTTATTTGCATGTATTTAGGGCTGTCTACTTAGATTGGGGTCTTTTTTGGGGGAGGTTATTTTTCTTACATTTTTTATTGATGTATTATGTATTTCATACATCATTTTTCATTTCTGTTCAGGCATATTCCCCTATCTCTTCCCCCTACCCCACCCCATCCCATCCCAGATCATGCATTCTGCCATAACTGTCCTGCATCTTTCTCTTAGTCTGAGTCTGTTTTTTATGCTTAGGAATTCACATTTTCCTCCATTAATTTCATATTCTAAAATATGGATACTTACTCTCCACCCATATACAGTAATTACAGAGTCTGAAAATAATTGGTGGGTGGATTCTAGAGCCCATTGAGAGATTCACATTATAACAACATAGTTGCTTTCAGATAAACAAAAATATAACCATACTGTTGTTCAGCTTGCCTTTTGTCTGGGGGATTTGGTGGTAGTATCCACAAATGAGGGAAACCATTCTCAGTTTGTCTTTCTGGGACTGTGTCACCTCACTCAGCATAATGGCTTCGAGCTCCATCCATTTACCTGCAAAGGTCATAACGCCATCCTTCTTTACTGCTGAGTAGTACTCCATTGTGTAGATGTACCACATTTTTGTCATCCACTTGTCTGATGAGGGCCATATGGGTTGGTTCCAGCTCTTCGCTATTGTGAAGAGAGCTGCAGTAAACATGGATGTGCACATATCTTTGTGGTAGGATGAGTCTTTGGGGCATATACCCAGGAGTGGTATGATTGGGTCAGGTGGTAAGCTCATTCCGAGTCTTTTAAGGGTTCTCCACGCTGCTTTCCATAGTGGTTGTACAAGTTTACATTTCCACCAGTAGTGGATGAGTGTTCCCCTTTCCCCACAACCCCTCCAGCATCTGTTGTCTTTTGTTTTCTTGATCTTAGCCATACTGGAGTGAGATGATATCTGAGAGTGGTTTTTATTTGCATTTCCTTAATTATTAATGATGATGAACACTTTTTAAGATGTTTCTCAGCCATCTTTAATTCCTTACTGGTGAAGACTCTGTTCAGCTCTTTACTTCATCTTTTGAGTAGGTCATTTGTCTTTTTACTTCTTTGATTTTTGAGTAGTTTATATATTCTTAGCGTTAATGCTCTGTCAGATGTGTTGCTGGTAAAGATTTCTTCCCACTCTGTGGGTTTTCTTTTCACCTCCTTGATTGTTTCTTTCGCTTTTGAGTTTTATGAGATCCCACTTGTCAACCGTTGACCTTACTTCCCATGCGGCTGCTGTCTGGTTTAGAAAGTCTTCTCCTACACCTATGTCTTGTATGTTGTTGCCAATTTTTTCTTTTATCACCTTCAGGGTTTCAGGCTTCACGTTGAGATCTTTGATCCACTTGGAGTTGATTTTTGTACAGGGTGAGAGGTACGGGTTTGATTTTGTTCTTCTACAGATGGTGATCATATTTTGCCAGCACCATTTGCTGAAGATGCTATCCTTCCTCCACTGAGGGTTTTTTGGCCCTTTGTCAAATATGAGGTGGCTGAAATCGTATGAGCTCAAATTTAGATCTTCAGTTTTGTTCCATTGGTCAACTGGTCTGTTTTTGTGCCAGGCTGTCTTTATGACTGTGGCCTTGTAATATAGTTTGAAGTCTGGTAGGGCAATCCCCCCTGTATTGCATTTTTCACTCGGTTGCTTTAGCTATTCGGGGTCTTTTGTTTTTCCATATGAATTTAACGATTTTTTTCTTCCAAGTCTGTGAAAAAGCTCATAGGGATTTTGATTGGGATTGTGTTGAATCTGTATATCAGTTTGGGTAAAATGGACATTTTTACTATATTAATTTTCCCGATCCATGAGCATGGAAGGTCCTTCCATCTTTTGATGTCATTTTCAATTTCCTTCTTCAGGGGTTTAAAATTTTTGTTGTAGAGATCTTTGGTATTTTTGGTTAGGTTTGTTCCCAGATATCTTATTATTTTTGAGGCTATTGTGAGTGGGAAGGTCTCCTTGTATTCCTTTTCTACATGTTTATTGTTCACGTAAAGAAAGGCTACTGGTTTTTCTAGGTTGATTTTGTAGCCCGACACTTCACCTAAACTCTTAGTCTTTTCTAGAAGTTTTCTGGTGGAGTTTTTAGCATCCCTTAGGTAAAGTATCATATCATCTGCAAAGAGGGATAGCTTAACTTCTTCTTTTCTGATTAATACTCCTTTAATTTCCTTCTCTTGTCTTATTGCCCTAGCAAGTGTTTTTGGGCACTGTGTTGAAGAGGAGTGGCGATAGGGGGCATCCTTGCTGGGTTCCTGCCTTTAAGGGAAATGGTTCCAATTTTTCTCAATTTAGGATGATGTTGGCAGTAGGTTTGCTATATATGGCTTTGATCATGTTGAGGAATGTTCCTTTCAGTCCTATTTCCTCTAGGACTTTAAACATGAAGGGATGCTGGATCTTGTCAAAGGCTTTTTCTGCATCAATTGAGATGATTTTGTGGTTTTTGTCTTTCAGTCCATTTATGTGTTTTATGATATTTATTGATTTATGTATGTTGAACCATCCCTGCATCTTTGGTATGAATCCAACTTGATCATGATGGATGATCTTTTTGATGTGGGTCTGTCTGTGATTTGCAAGTATTTTGTTGAGAATTTTTGCATCTAAGTTCATCAATGAAATGGGTCTATAGCTTTCTTTTTTTGGTTGTATCTTTGCCCGTTTTTGGTACTAGAGTGATGCTGGCTTCATAGAAGGAATTTGGAAGAATTCCGTCTGTATCCCTCTGAATAGTTTGAGTAGTAATGGTTGTAAGACCTCTTTAAATGTTTCATTGAATTCTGCTGTGAAACCATCTGTGCCCGGGCTTTTTTAGTTGGGAGGTTTTTTTATTACATTTTCAATTTCCTCAAATATGGGTCTGTTTAAACTGTCAGTCTCTTCTTGGTTAAGCTTTGTTGGTTTCCAGGATTTCAGATATTCATCCATTTCTCTTAGGTTTTCAAATTTAGTAGCGTATAGGTTTTTTAAGTACTTTCCTATGATTGTCTGGATCTTCTCTTTGTCTGTTCTGATGTTTCCCCTTTCTTTTTTTTCTTTTTTATTTTTTTGTGATGTTTCCCCTTTCATCACTGTGCTGGATAGCTTTAGTGTCAACTTGACACACCTGGGTTGAGGGAGCCTCAATTGGGGAATTGGCTCCATTGGATTGGCCTGTGGCCACATCTATGGAGTATTGTCTTGATGGCCAAGCAGTGTGGAGGGCCCAGCCCACAATAAGTAGTGCCACCCTGGGCAGGTTGTTGTGTACTGTATAAGAAGGCGGGCTGGCCATGAGTCAGGGGAGCAAGCCAGTGAACAGCGCTCCTCCATAGCCTATGCTTCAGCTCCTGCCTCCAGGTTCCTGCCCTGAGTTCCTGCCTTGGGCTCCCTAAGTGATGAACTGTGACCCAGGAGATGTAAGATGAATAAACCCTTTCCTCCCCAAGTTGGTGTCAGTCAGAGTGTTTTGTCTCAGCAATGGAAGACAAACTAGGACAATCGCGAATACTATTGATTTGGAGTGCTCACTCTTTCTTTTGTTTAACTGGGCTAGAGGTCTGTTTAGTTTGTTTATCTTTTCAAAGAACCAGCTTTTGGATTCATTGATTCTTTGTATTGTTTTCTTTGTTT